>JAUTDX010005597.1:0-37928 GCA_030844895.1 Ambrosia x helenae
GATTCATCCTGGACGACTCCTATATTACGATAGTTAGAAGAAGATGTCATTCCTGATGGAGAAAATGCAAAGCTTTCAGGATGAAGGTATCAAATTTACTATTATAGACAATATTTTGTATAGAAAATATCTTGCAGGTCCATATTTGAGATGTTCTCAACAAGGAAGAAGCAAATGAAGTTCTCAAAGACATCCATGAAGGAGAGGGACTGTGGAAACCACACAGGAGGGGGATCTCTATATTCAAAGACTTTGAGGACAATATACTACTGGCCAACTATGAAGAAGGATGCCATGCTGTATTCTCAGAAGTGTGATCCATGTCAAAGACATATCAACATCCTACACCAGCCTGCTGAACCTTTACACCCTATTATCTCACCTTGGCCTTTCATGAAATGGGAATAGTAGGGAAGCTACCTAAAGCTCCTGGTGGAAAGGTGTTTATGTTGGTAATCACCGATTACTTCTCAAAATGGATTGAAGCTGAAGCATTCGTACAAGTCAGAACCAAAGAAGTAGTGTCCTTCATCAAGAGGAACATCCTAACAAGATTTGGTGTGCCACCTGAAATCATTTGTCACAACGGATCTCAATTATTAGCAAAAGGACAAGATGATAACTCAACACCTATCCATCCTCATGCTAATGGACAAGCAGAATCCTCTAATAAGATCATCATCAACAACTTGAAGAAGAAGCTTGGAGAAAAGAAAGGGAAATGGGCAGAAGAACTTCCATTTGTACTTTAGGCTGATAGAACTACTTCCAAGAATGCAACTGGCCAGACACCTTTTTCCTTGGTCCTTGGAACAGAAGCAATGCTCCCAACAAAGATGGTCATGCCTACAGCTAGAAGACATCTTCAGGATGCAACTAATGCAACTACCAACTCAGAAACATTACTACAAGAGCTGGAAACTGTGGATGAACTCAGGGATGCTGCTAAATTAAGGATGGCATCCTATCAACAAAGTATTGCTAAAGCATACAACAAAAATATAAGGATAAGGAGATTTCAAGTAGGGGATTTGGTCCTAAGGAAAGCCTTCAAACACGACCAAGCCAGGTGATGGTAAACTAGCTCATAAATGGGAAGGACCTTACTTAATTGATTCTGAGGCTGGCAAATGAGCATATTGGCTCTCAACAATGGAAGGAGAAATCCTCCCAAGGTCTTAGAATGCAATTCATTTAAAATACTATCATGTTAGAAGACTCGTGTGACTAATCTCTCTGGAAGAGAAACCATAGCTCGGATTACTGGTGAGTGAAGGTGAAGGCTGACATAGATGAATCATCTCCATATGCAGGTATCTCTCTTTAATTTATTCCAATTATTTCATCAATATTATAACTAAACATGGTCTAGAAATAGTCCATCCTGAGAATTTTGCAATACCATCCTAAAGATGGAAACTTTGAAGACTATAGGGTTGGCAACCCTCTCCTACGTTAAGGTGTCTGTCACCTTCCTAAGGTTTAAAGGTTTTCACCTTTCACATAGGGTAGCAACCCCGCCTGGAGCGCACGTTATTCGTGTATATCTTCAGGATGGTGGGACCAATTCATGTAAAAGTGACTGACAATCTCATCATTTTTGGTGTATACATTAAATCCCTAAGGTATAGACATTTTTCAATGTCTCTTTCTCGTATTTGGCCTAGTCGCCAGTGGCCTTGTCGCCAATTATTCTTAAGATATTATATTAGGCCTTGTCGCCAGTTATACTCAAGATGCTACATTTGGTCTTGTCACCATTATCTTAAGATTATATATGGGCTTGACCCTAGTTTATATAAGGCCTTGTCGCCAGTGTAATAACCATGTTTACCTTTTTACAGGCTATTATCAAAATTATTAATCCTTTATTGAAAAGGGATAAAGACTTTAAGTCTATCTTAAAGGTACGACACTGGGGACATCCTCAGGATGATGAAGACTATCCTGAGGATAACAAGAGAAAAAGAACTGGGGACATCCTCAAGATGTCAATGTTGCTAAGACTGTTCTCATCATACTGTGAAGACTAATTGATGAAAGGGGGGTAAAGGTATCACTTATCTCATTCCTTTATACTTATCAATTGTTAGTGTTTGCAGGATATCAAAAGAATAAAAAAGAGAACACAAGGATGTCGCGTAAAAAGAGTTACTATATTATTTATATCAAGTCAAAAGTGATGTCAACCCCTGGCTTCATCCCAAACCAGGACCCATCCACCTAGGGTCGACGTCTTCAGGCCAGGTCAGGGAAAGATTTGGCGCTTCGTCTTGAAAACCAAGATCCCTCCACCCCAAAACCTTTCATTGTTCATACATATATAAAACTAAAAATTGTTCAAATGTTTTACACTTCAAGAACAAACACAAAGTATCCTAAAAAGTGGGCTCTGGCCTAGTCTTCACATCCTTCATTGCCCACTGGTTCCTCCACCTGAAACTCATTGGCCACCTCAGCCTCCTTCATTTCAGGCTCCTTATCCGCATCCTCAGGATCAACAGCAGGAATAGGTTCAAGTACCATCTCTTTTCCACCTAGACTTCTGATCTTCTCCTGCCAGGCTTCAACATCCCAATCCTCTAGTTTGAAATTAAGATCCTTAGCCTGCAGGTCCATCCTCACCCTAGCCTGGAGAACTGAGATTGTGGCAGACTTCACAAGACCTTGCCTGTACTCATCCATCTCCTTTTCATGACCCTGCACAGTCTTGGCCTGAGAAGATTTCACCAGCTTTAGCTCAGCCTCTACCCTGGCCAGTTTCTTCTTAAGCTTTTGCTCTTATCATGAGTAGCTTTCTTTGCATCCTCAAGCTTGGCCTTAGTGCCATTAAGCTCTTTGGCAACATCATCCAGGGACTTCAGGAGATACTCATGTCCCTATAATGCAAACGAAACAGGTAAGTACTTTATTCTTGATATATATTGGAAAATTATTGTTGCCATCTTCAGATAGCTATATAGTTGGAGAGTAAACTGGGAGATCCTGCCCAAGATATATCACAGCTAAGACCCTCAAAGGGAGAGGTCTCTTGTGTAGAGGTAGTGGCAGCCTTCATTTTCTTGGAAGAAGTCTGTGTCTGATGTGCTAGTGTCCGTACGATGGTTCCCTAGAACATTATGGATAACTTAAGAATATGTACTTGGTTATTTACCATGAATGTTGTTCACCCGATTTGTGTGTCTTTGGGCTATGTGTACAGTGTTAGTGTCCATACACATGACGATTATTACATATTGTTGTTCGCCGTTTTGGAAAGATTTATGGTGTCAACTCGTGGGTCTTGAAAAATCTTGTTAACTCCGTTGTTTATAGAGATAAAAATAATTAATCTTTGTCAAACCGGGTTCCAGAGTCACCATATGTTACCATATAATGTCTCATGCTAACACTGTTAAGGATTTGTATGAAAAATGGGGAATTAACATATGTTTCTTATAGACCAAAGATTTCTATATGTTTGTGTTAGATCTTGTTCGACTCAATACATACTCGTATACATTTACAAGCGCATTAGAGGGCATGTATGTGTATAGATACATACGTACGTACGTGCATGTATGTATACATTGCACATAGATATATGAATGTGTATATATTATGTTCTTGTCCCAAGTTTCGAGTGTTTTATTAGAATTTAACACATTGTGCTCGTGTGTTTGTGTGTGCTAGGGTGTCATGGCTCGGGTGAATCATGTTTTCAAAATCACGGGTGAATCATGTTTTCAAAATCACAATTTAGGGGGAAGTATGGTTCACTTCACATAACTCTGCTACAAGTCGAAGAAAATAAGAAAAATGAGTCGAGTTCCTAGCCAATCCTCCCATGATGCAGCCTTTTGATGCTCAAACACTCGTGTTTATGGGTGTGGTGGTGGTCCACGATCAAGAACAGGTTCAGGTGTGGTGTTTTGTTATTGGCCGAGAGCAAGGGAGAAGAGATGAAGTTGTGTTGTGTGTTTGTTACGTTTATAAGGTATGTGCAACAATCAAGACCCTTCGGGCCGGTTATATAGTCGAAAAGAGAGAGTGTCAGGAGGTCCTTGGTTGGTTAATATTTAAGGAATGTCAAAACACATGGAATGAGGTGATGAAACGTGGCTTTCTATACTAGTATAATAAGTTGACTTGTGTGGTTTTGTTGGTTTGCATAGGGTGGTTGTAGGTCGATTCTTGGAAAGGAAGAAAGAGGAAATGGAATGGTCAACCAAGCTTGGGAAACCTTGTAAGATTGTATAGGGTCTAGATTCGTGAAATTCTTGGTTAAATGTGTTCTTTGATTGTAATGTGTGAATATGGGTATGTGTATGTAGGATCGTGTGGTGTGTGGGTGTGTGTATGAATTGTATATGATGTGTAAATCAATCCTTACTTGTGTGTACATATGTGTGGCCGTATGTATATGTATATATATATATATTTATATATATATATATATATATATATATATATATATATATATATATCTAGATTAGTTTTGTTTTGACTCAATTATACATACACACATTCATATGTGTGTCGTGAGTATGTATATATGCAATGTATGGTTGTTTTGAACAATACACATGCTAACACATACAAATCGTGTCGGTGTGTATTATATATATATATATATATAGGGGAAGGTTCAATTGAGAACTCATAGTTAGGGAGAGAACTCGAGAACTCCTACTTAAATTAAGAAAAAAAATCATAACTCAAAATTTAAGTCAAAAACCAAAAATCTGGTTCGGAGCTTCTCTTTCCCACGTCATCCCGGTTCAGAAAAAAAAAAAAAAAAAAAAAAAAAAAAATAAAAAAATAAAAAATAGGCGACTTCTAATGCACCTGTGTAGTAAATGTCCGGTTAGCTTTAGGGTTTAGTTTTTGGGTTTAGTTTAGCTTTTAGGGTTAGTTTTTTTTAGTTTAGTTTGTAAGGTTTAGGTTTTTTTGGGGTGGGGTGGGGGTGGGTAGGGTGGGTTTAGGTTTTTGGGTAGGGGGTTAGGTTTTTTGGTGGGGGTTAGTTTTTGGTTGTGATGGGTGGGGCTTAGGTTTTTGGTAGGCGGTGGGTGGGGTGGGTTTAGGTTTTTGGGTAGGGGGTGGATGGGTGGTTTAGGTTTTTGGGTAAGCGATTTAGGTTTTTTAGTGAGGGTGGGGGGGTGGAATTAGGTTTTTGGGTGGGGGTAAGTTAGGGGTAGGTGGTTTAGGCTTTTGGGTTATACTACACATGTGCAGTAGCGTTTTTTAGGTGTGTTTTTTTTTTATTTTTTTTTAATTTTTTTTTATTATTTTTCCGAACGGGTATGACGTGGGAAAGAGAAGCTCCGAACTAGTTTTCTATTTTTTTACTTAAATTTTGAGTTATGATTTTTTTATTATATTTTTTTGTATTTAATTAGGAGTTCTCGAGTTCTCTCAATAAAATGAGTTCTCTATTGAACCATCCCCTATATATATATTTATGATAGTTGTCTTCTCTTGGTTATAAACACACACACACACATATATATATATATATGTAGGCCGAATTGAAAATTTGTGTTTATATAATATGCATTTGAACTTCAATGAGGCTATCCATATGTGAAAAACCGATTTTTTGTATGTGTATTTGTACATGTTTTTGTGTTTTGGATGTTGATTACACATGTTTAAAGATAATATGGTTTGTTTCTATATATGTCATGTGTAAATCATGTTTTAAAACATATGTTGGAATTGTGTAATAACACATATTACATATGTTCTGAATTTGGATTGGTCACTGTTAAACTCAATGTATTGACACGTGAAATCCTGTTTTGTTTGTATGTACTAATTGGATATTTGGTTGCTCTCTGTTGAGCGTGTGATTGGCTTGAGTGTTCTTGCCAATTGCTTTTGAATTATCGGGTGTTGCATGCGTAAATGGAAAATGTAATGAATTTATGAAACTATTTGGGCTTTGCTAGACTCGGGATGACATAGTTATTGTTAAAATTGTCTAATGCATAACTGAAAAAGACATAACTGTGAGAGTCTGTATGGATCTTGACCTGGAAATTCGACGGGTGTCACACCCATACCTTGAATTCTTCCATCTTTAACACATACAGTCAATACCACCAAGCATTCCAGGAAAACCGTGTCGGGCTCACCAGCCTCCATTAACCATTGGATATCCATTTCATTAGGCCTCCCCAGATATCATGCTAAATATTGTTCGGTAACAAATTTGCAAAGGTTTCTTAAGCAATCCATTGCCTTACTTTCACGTATCTGGTTTCGTATACCAGCTGACGTATGGCGGATATGCATTTCTGAATTTGAGAAAGACGTTGTCTACCAATTGTGTATGTCCTTTGTCAAACTATGGATAATTGACAAACAATTGTTTACATTTCTAACGTAAAGTGAATGGTGCATCTAAAACAGACATCTAAATTGGACATGAGAGAGCACTTGTATTAGAGCAAAGTAGCGGTTCCATATACTCGTGTTTCCTTCCATTTGAACCTTATTAGTTATTTATGCATTCCCTTTCTTTTTCGTCTAGTAGAACTTGAGCTTGCTTCGGTACCGGCCGAATGGTAAAGTGCCAAGTACATGTTTTTGACGTCGTCGCGTACTAATTCCCTATATTGCTTTACATACACAATCGTAAAAATCCTGCCTAGTCGACGATTACACTAATCCCCGAAAACTCCCTAGCTAGGTCGAGTACTCAGCGAGTCATCTCCGAGTACTCACCAACCAGGGCCGAGTACTCACAGCTCCCCTAGTCAACTGAGTTGGCACCGCCTAACCGCTTTTTCAACCACAATTATGGAAATGTGCATGAAATGTATATTATGAACAATGGTATAAAAAATAGGAACTGCATGTGGAAGTGTAGGTTATGTGGTTTCTTCGTCACTCGAGCTCGTGGTGTTTGAAAGGGAATGTGAAATTGACAAATGTAATGTGAAGGTACAGAGTGTTTGTTTTGTGAGATGTATATTAAAATGTGTATATATAGTGGGTTGGTTAAAGTTTAAATTAATTGTTTATTAATTTATTAAAGATAACCATTGGAATTTTTTGTTATTTTAAATTTCCAGCGGCAAAATGGGACCCATCTTTTGAGTCCATAACGGCTCCGTTAGAGTCGACCAGACCACCAGCCAACATCTCCTTGCTCCATCGCGTCATTTGAGTCGGGTTTAGAGTGCGTTCTAGCAAACCTGGTCTACCTAGGTTCGCGAAATATGCTACTATCTACCAGCTATTTGTTTTTTAAATACATGTGTCTTGTTTTCTTTGCAACTATTTATTTGTTACTTTATATATACTAGTTTCTTACCCCGCGCTATGCGCCGGGATGTATCCAACACCACCGTTCTCCAACAAAAACAACTCAATCCCAACCAAAAAAATGGTTTCTTGCGGCTTGATAAGCTATAACCACTAAACACAATCGTCATCGACCAACTTAGGAGTCGTTGTCACCGATTTACTATCAATCTACATCCGCCGACGCACCGTTTCTACCACCACCGATGAAACAGGACAGTAGACGAAACCAATTTCATGCTTCTCACCCTACACGTTCTGGCTTTGCGAGAAACAAATCATCATGCAACCGGTAAAATCAAAGAGAGAGCTAAAAAAAAGAGATAGAAGACAAAAGAAAAAAACAGAATAAAAAAAAAGTTTTCACTAAAAGACAAAAGCACTAAAAGACAAAGAAGTTACTATTGCAAATATTTGTTAATTATATATATATATATATAAATATATATGTATGTAGGATCCGGATAATTTGAAAACTCCCCTGAGTTGAGAGATCCATAGGAACCACTTTTTGACCATTGATCTTGAGCAATCAATGGCTGAGATTCTATCTTGCATTTGATTTGTCTTTTTGTGGATTAATAACAATTTGTTTTAATTTCTAATTATAATAATAAGAATTAAGGGTAATTTTGGTATACAAAAACCAAAATATTATCACTCATCTGTACAAAACCGTCATCCATCATCAGTCTTCCATCAAACATTTTTTTTCAAAAAATTTCACTCTCTCTCTAGAATTCTCTTCTTCAACACCATCTTCTTCGCAAGAATCTAAGGGCGATTCTCGGCAAAAACAACACCTTCAACACAAATGTAAGTAAAAACTCTGTCATTCTTTTGATTTCGGCTTTTTGATTTGTTTGATTCTTTTTTCAAATGCATGTTCGTCCTTTTAATCTGTTTGGTAGGTTGTATTTGTTTTTTTTTTTGTACTTCGGTGTAATGTGTAATGTGTGGGTCTTTGACTGAAAATGGGGGTTTGTTGTTATATTAACTGTTGGTGTCCATTTTTCTTACCTCGATGTAATGGTTTGGCATGGGTTTCATCTTTGGAATGGGGGGGGGGGGGAGAGAAACATAATCTGCTTGTATGAATTGATAATAAAGGTTTTATATTTTGGGGTTTTGATCTAGGGTTGAGAAACAGGAGCAATCATCATTCTTATGTTTTTGGGGTTTTTTAATTGTGGGGTTTTGATCAGAAAGTTTTTGTTTTTGTGGGTTGTTTGATTCGAAGGATGAAATGCATGTCGTATGATTGCTACATTCCTCAGTTATCGAATGCATTCTTATAAAAAAAAGTTTTATTTTTTTGTGTTTATTTTGTATGAACAGAGTTGTTGGTAATTACCTTGAACCATGGTTATTGGGACAAGGAGTAGTAAGAGACAGCATTGCCAACAAAAATATGTTTTGCTTTTTATTGTTGTTTTTAAATTTAATTATACTTTCCAATTGTTTACATCAGTGTAAAAAAAGAAAAAATAGATCATATATTTTTTTTTTTGGTTTTTGTGATTCTATGATCAACAGGAGAGGTTGTTACTGATAGCCAGCCCAGTTTTAGTTTGGGTCTAACCCAGCTCGGAAAGAGCAGCCCTGATGAAGGTTTGGGTTGCACATGTTAGCTTATATGCTTAATTTACCCTGGTGTTTGTTTTTCTTAGACTAATTTACCTTACCCGTGTAGGCGAAAAACACAAGGAAGACATGGCACAAGATTTAGCCGTCAACGTGGTAAAGGATGTGGCGGGTTCAAAGTTGTCTGGTATTGGGACTTCAGCAACGACAAGCAGCGGCCCAACAAATGAGCCTGCGCGACGAGGGATGACAAAGAGTATGGCGGCCAGGATCCTAGTTTCTTTGGACGGTGATGTGGAGATAGAGAGGAGAGACACAAGAAGGGAAAAAGCCGTGTGGAACTTCCTTTTCAAACAAACCAATAAGACCGTGCTGATGGAGCAAGCAATTGCTGACGTTAAGAACAGGTAAGAGAGTAGTTTTAGCGGGTGTTATAAATTGTTTTCCTCGGTATTTATTTTTTATATGCGGCGACTTATAGGCCATATGTCTTACTTTTTGTGTAGGGGAACAAATGTTGCAACTCTTGGGAAGGAGAACATTGAATGCCACGAAGATTCCGACTCCTCGGGCATAGACCCACCGAACATTACCCGTAAGTGCCCCCCCCCCACACACCCCCCTAATGTCTTTTGAAATACAGTTTACACCAGTGTCTCCTGAGTGTTTTTTGTTTTCCTATGGCACGTACGTAATGTTTGAGACAACTTACGGGTTGCGAGCTGAGACTCCCTACCTACAGTCTTTAGCCATAGGCAGGAGATTGTACGGGACAGTGATAGATGCTTGGGTCCATGTCCTAAACACCGAACCAGAGTATCAACTTCCTAACGGACCACGACGCTTATTTGTTGCTTGCTCCACGATTGTGAGTTGCTTACTTGCTTAACATGTTACGTATTTAAAAAAGAAAAATATAACCCCGAAACTGAAAAACAAAAACATTTGTAAACAGGTCGAGTGGATGTTAAAGTTGAAAGAGGACAGGAAGGATAGTCGTGCCGATGCTTTTAGGAATGGCTTGTCAGGGGCGCTGTGTGGTGATGATAGTCGGCTTGATTTGGCGACATTTGATATGGTTTTTGTGCCTATGCTAGAGTGGGACCACTATTACGCACTGGTGTTTGACTTGAAACGTGAGGATATATGCGTGATAGATAACAACAACCCCAGGAAATCAAGCGTCTTGCTAAGCGACAACCGGGACTTCTTGCATAAGACGACGCCATACAAAGTGGTAAAAACTTTTTTATTTGACTTATTTTGTTTTTTTTTTTGGGATGACCAATAACTAACCTTTGAAAAACTGCTAACCTGTTGCAGAAAGATATCTTTGTCCGATACCTTCAGCTGGTGAAGCACGCAAAGGCAGCTGCGATGGGGCGATGCAATATCAGGCGGGTTGATGTCCCCTGGGATACACACAAGAACACATCGGATTGCGGAGTGTTCCTAATGCGCCACATGGAGAAATACATGGGGGGTTCAGTTCCTTTCAACACATCGGATTGCGGAGTGTTCCTAATGCGCCCTATGTATGTATATATATTTATATATATATAATTTGAAAATTATCACCTTTTAGTATTATTTAGTATGAATAAAAATAGGTTACGGTATTGAAGATGCTCTTGTAGATTATAAACCCTTTGTTTTTTTTAAATACATGTGTCCTAGTTTCTTTATAGCTATTTATTTTTTACTTTACATAAATCTGAAAATTTTCAACTTTTTATTTTATTTAATAAGAATAAGAATGGATTGTCGCAAGTTATTATAATACTAGTGGTTAACCCGCATATTACGGCAGAGTCAACAATACGCGGTAGAAATATGATGTACATCAGACACAAGTATTTTGCATTTATTTTAACTGAGTCTCTTTTCGCCTTTCGATGAGATAACATATCTTCTCCACTCGCAATATTGCTAATGCAAAAAAGAAGATCACCAAAGTGTACTTCAAATGCATTGCTTAAGGAATTAGATTATATGATTGTGAACAAACACATAATATTGCCAGGAATAATATTTCTTTTTAAAGTATTAAAAATAAACATTTGGGTAAAAATATGTTATAAGGAATTTGAGCAAGTTAGTTTCTTTTGAACCCATTTGGGTAAACCCATAAAATACTACTTGTAAATGTAATCTCTAAATATAGCCGTTTGCTTTTGACACATTTGGATCCCTAGCCGCTGAGGCAGTACGGTTTCTGAAACGAGTGCAAAAGGTGGTCCACAGTGGCTCGCAGAGCCCTAAGAACCAAGGGTTGGTATTTAGTAGGATAGGGTTTGCGATTCAATAGGGGATAGCGGCGCAGCTTGTTGCCGCTATATTATCGCATTAAAACTTACACTTTTTTCATTCGCATTAAATTTTTGTCCGCTATATTATCGTATTAAAACTTACACTATTTTCATTTATGCTTTGTGTCTTTTACACTATTATTGCATTGACTTTTATCATTCACGTCATTTCTAAATCTTGGTCTTTGAAAACACATTTGATTTATATGGTTTTTGAGTAAAGAAACTGCGACTGATAATATGCCTTATGACAATTTTCAACTCGACTTCTTGTAAACACATGAAAGTGTGTACTTACGAAGTCTTTTCAAGTGAAGCTGTTTTGAATCTAAAAAGTTATTCTCATGTATCACTACTATTCTTTCAAGTATATCACAAAGTTCGAGTAAACTACATTTTGTTTTATAAACGATAATTTATTTTACACTTACACTCTTTCAGTCGCAAAACTTTTGGTCTAAACATTGGACATATCTTCATCGGAATGTTGCTAAATGACTTTTAACATATGGTGCATATATTTAAACTCACATGACCAGTAGACTATACGTATGTTCCGTCCACTCACAATTGCAGTAAATATCATTATCTTATTCTTACATCATCTTATTTTATTATATTCACGTATTATCTTATGTATGATTATTCTCGTATTATTATTTTATTGGTGGTTATCCTCACGCGTTATTTGCAATCACTCTCGCACTAATTATTAGCAGTCATTCTTACAAAACTGGTTTTGAACATTAATTTACCTCGTTTACTTTCATTTTGTGAAAATTGTGCGATTTACTTGATTTATATTATACTATTCTTTCAATCGAAGTTTTATGTTATACTTATTTACTTGACGCATATTTTGTATGCATTTTTTTTCATGTTTTGAGCAAAACCCTGTTATACTTTACATTATTTTGTTCATCATCATGGTCAATGAACATCCTAGTTGATAACTCGTATGAGATCTAAGCCAGTGCCCACGTACGACTCGGGTTAGAGTATTTCTTTAATCCGAGGGAACGGTGTAAACCTCAGAGTTATCAATATGAGTGTTTAAAGCCAATGATGTGAACAGAAGTTACCGGTTAATGTGAACCCGAAAGGGAAAGAACCTCTAACCATGTCCTATAGTTACATGTTATTCACATTACGGTTAAAGGGAAAACCCGGAAGGGAAGGACCTCTAACCATGTCATGATTGAACATTACTTCCTTACAGTAGATATTACATATGGGTTGCACGCATTTGTTTATGGTATTATTTATGTTAGGGTTATGGAAAAGCATAACACCCTAATGTAAGGTAAATCGATGATTACGGTCCGGAACGCAATCATGGGTTTACAGGTACATGAGGGTGGTGTGTGATTCTACTTAGGCTATTGGTAGACAATCAGTACGAGTCCAAAGTATCAGTAGTGTGGTGGGTTAGCTGCGGTACACCCTATATATAAGCACGAACGATACTGCGGGAACGGACTAGGAGTCTAACCAGAACCTACCCATTACTTTATAATTACTCTTCATTAGATCATTGACTAATAGCTAGCATTTTCGATAAGAACATTTTACATAAGCTTCAATTAGTTATGTTGGAGTCTTTCTTGTTGACCACCTCTACAGAAAACTTTAAACCTTGTATACTCTCACACTCTCTATTATTCGAAAATTCGTTGCATGTCCTTAATAAAGTTCAACTAGAAACCTTTCTAAACTAGGGGACACTGCTTCATTAGTACCTCAGCCCCTCACCAGTTACAAACTTTCTCAAAACCTTTCTCATTCAAACTCTCAACTTCCTAACCTCGGGTTAACTGTCAAAGATTTTGAAACTTTTACTTTGGATATTATACAACTACTTTAAATTTTTTCAAAACATGACAGATGCAAAAAAAAATTTAACTTACTCGACTTTTGCAACGCCTTTTGTTTCATAGAAACTTCCACTTCAAAGAAATTTCGAGACAAAATTTTCTAAAGTAGGGGAGACTGTGACAACCGTCATCCTCACCTTTTAGCAAGTTGTCAATTATAGTCCTTAGTGTATTTCAAATGTTTCTATTTTTGTCTCTGTAAGTTTTATCGTTTTTTAAGAGATCGAACTCAATGTTTGTCATTTGCAATTATTATAGATCGTGCTTACATTTTTAAAGCACATACGTATATTGAGACGATGTTGTACTTTAAAATATATAAAAAATTATTAATGTAAAACGTTTAAAGTTATAAAGTTTTGTTATAAGTTTTATAAAGAAAACATGGTTTTATGATTATACAAAGCTAAGGGACCAAATCTGCCAAGTATCCAAACTTTTAAAACATTCCCTTCCCTCTACATTTTCCGGTCGAAATTCCGGCAACCGGAATTTATTCCGGCGAGTTTCCGGCCACACCTCAAATCGCTTTTAAGACCCTTGTTTTCGGTTTAAATGTGCAATCAACGTTTCTCCATAAATTCCGAGTCAGTTACAAGGTTTAATTCGTCCATTAACAAGCCTAAATGATGACTTTAATTCGTTTTTAAGTTGTAACCGATCGGGTTTAAAGAAGCATCCAAAACGCTCGTTTTACTCGTCCATCATATAAACTAATTACACCATTTGATTCCTGCACTTTCACACATTCTAAATCCATCTTAAAACCTACGCAAATCAGTCCAGAAAACCTCAATCGATCGGGTCTTTGTTCGGACCTTGAAGTCCCATTTTTGAGTGGTTTTTCCGATTGTAAGTCCTTGTTTTTTATGCCATTTTATTCTTTTTATGGTAGGCTTTGAAAGCCCTCTATTACACAACGCTAATCGTGTACAGGTCGGGTTAATTGGATTTGGCTAGGGTCAGGGTTCTTGGAGAGTTTATTTGGGGAAGAAGATGAATATATTAGTAAAGTTTAAAAAGAATTTATTTCTGAATTAAGACAACAAGTGACTAAGTGGTGTAGTGGCTAGTGCTCCAAGGTTACATAGAAGACACCCTGGTTCGAGTCCTACTGGTCACGAGTTGGGTTTATATTTTTGAATTTCTTTTTGTATATTATACAATTATATAAATAGTACATTACTCTTAGAATATTTATAATTAATTCATTTTTAATCCAAAAATTATGAAACTTTAGGTTTAGCATCTTGAAATAATAAAGAAAATTATAACACTTTTACTTTCTGAAAATTATTTAATTTTTGTTATTTTATTTATTTAAATTGTTTTAATCATAATTAATTGATTAAAAATTCATTTTTAATGATTTTAATCTCAAAATTTTTTTATAAATTATTTCCAATCATAATGAACTGAAATAAAAATTATTGGTTTAGAAAACATTTATTTTTATTAAATTTCCTATTTTTAATCATTTAAACATGATTTAAATTTATTAAATCAGTTTTAAATAGAAATAAGTTTATAAAAATTATGAGAAAATTATTTTCATTGATTTACATCAGAATGTATTTATTTTGTATAAAAATAATATTTTTGGATCATGTCTTGTATGTTTAGTCTTATTTATGTTTAATTAGACATTATTAATCATTTATTTATTTATATTATTTAATATCTATTTTATAAATACTTTTCTTATAAAATAGAGATGGTCTTATGTTGAAGTCTTAGTTATTATTTGTGGTTTGTGGTGTAACTCATAATTATTTATTTATACATTTATGATTATTATATTTATTTAATTTAGTTAAAGTAATTAATTAAATTACTTTGTCTTAATTAATCAAACATATTCTTATCTAAATATTCAATTGGTAATAATTATATTACCTAAACCATATCTACAAACTTTGGTATATTATTTTTCAATATACAACTTTTATATTAATTCGACTTATCATCAAAACTCTAATTCCCCAAATCGACTTAGCAAACCCTAATGCCTTAGACCCTAGTTACCTTAGACTGTTAGACTTTTCCCTTATTAGCATTCTATTACGTTATAGGTTGAGTTCCTCGGAATTCCTATTACTTAGCTTACTACCGCTTATGTTCGATCGCTTTTGCAAACTATGAGTATATATTTCCCTTTTTCATGTTTTACTCTTTTGGGGCTATTCATGTACACTATGACTAAATGTTATTCTTTCACTAAATGCAATTCCCATGTGTGTTTGCTTTATGTTAATTTGTGTGTCTATGACTTGTCAAAATCATTAACCTTTGAGGGCCTGGCATTTCAATGAATAGTACTATGGTATATACCCTTGTGACTCTGTTGAGAGTCCTTGTCATTGCTATGTATTTCATTACTACTAGCGCATACTATACATATTTCTTTTCATTTCTAGGGTTGATTTTGAACGAATATTACTTATTACATAATTGCAAATGGTACCGCACATGAATTGCTAAACACTTTTCCTTACTATATGTATTCAAAACAGGGTATGCTCACCAATACAATTTTTTGTATTGACAAATTATTTTTATACATGTTTCAGGTTATTTTGAGATGCATTCTTTAAGCTTTCGGATTTATATTTAGATTTTGGATTCATTGTATATCAGTTAATTAGCGTTTAGAATCGTTGTTTTTTTCAATTTAATGTAATAAACTATTTATCAATGTATTAATATTTACACTTTTAGTCCATGAGCTATTGAACAATCGTCACTACGTGACACCTCGATGTTTCCGCCAACGGTCGGGGTGTTACATGAAACAAGATGTGAACTAAACCGGACTTCTGTATAGTAACCTACAAATTCCGTGTGTTTCTCATTAATTTACATATAATTGATCCTAAGACATGTACATACAATAATTCTTAACTAAACATTTTTCAAGTGGGTTGGGAGTATAAACAACGGTGTATCACAAAGGTAGATACAAAAATAATGAAGGATAACTTGATTGTGATTTTTTGATAATTTAATGTAATAGTGACCCCATATGAAGATGTAACAATTCAATTTAGATACAAAAATAATGAATGATAATTTAATTGTGAATTTTGATAATTTAGTGAAATAAGGTTACCCCATGGTCATTTTGGAAATAAAAATGGTAAAATTTAAAAAATTATAAAAAAAACATTTCGTATATCATCTTAATTTTAGATAAATTGAATATATTTGCCTGTGACCCACAAAGTTGTTATTAAATTAATGAGTACCCATGGCATTGAAGCGGAGAGATTAATAAAAAGAATTGAAAATTTTGCCGGCACAATGTCAACGTTACTTACAAGGCTTGATTCTTTTTTAGTCGTCCGATATGCACGCTAAAAACACATAACTTGTTTAAACTACGAATATATTTTGAGGTACATTTTATATACAATAAGGTATTATATATAGGGCAAAGTTATTCTACACAGTGTAACAAAAATGAGAACAGTGAGAAAGATACAAAAAACACAATAGATCATGAAATATGACACAATTAGCCACAAAATATAACACAGTACCAAATAATATAACACAAGCTGAACAAAAAAGACACAATGAATTGAAAAAAAGTCACAGTGATGAAAATAAGAAAAAGACACAATGGTACATAAAAGACACAATGATATAACGCATATTCTAAAAACTACAAGCTAAAACCCCAAAAAACGAAGACCTAAAAAACTGACGACGTAGGGTTCTATAAGAAGGTTCCAATGCCGCTTGAATGAGTTCAATCGGAGTGCGTTTGAAACCCTTTCCTACGACTTCCTATTTTTCTTTCACTGTGTATTTGATCCTAACCCATTATAATATACACAGTGTACGGGCTAAATGTAATGTGATATAATTAATAAAAAATATATTTAAGAAGCGAACATGTAACAGTTATAAATATTGTTAAGTTGAGTTTTGGAACACTTTTTTTTCAAATGAAAATTAAATTTGACTTGTTAATACACCTATTTTTATTATTTTACATGTTGTATTTTTATAATTATTTATCATCCAACCACATTAAGTTTTTTTTTTTAATATCACATATAAAAGCAAGCATCTTCATTATTTTTCATTTTTAGTCTTTTAGCTAACACGAGTTTTAATTAACTTGGTGAAGTTTTTAAGTAAAAAAACATACGTTTACTTAAAGTATTAATTATATTGTATATTAAATTTATTTGGTTAATTATATAATAACTATATTTAAAAAAATAATTATTCGTAATTAATAAAGATTGAAAGAAATGACATCTTTAATAAAAAGATAAGTATCCACCCCGTACTCGAAGGGAATTGAAGGATAGAATAGCTGAAGATAGGGTTATACAAAACGCTCGGCGCTCGCCGCTCATTTGGAATTTTCTCAGAAATTGCTCGCTTGATTTTCCGCTCGGTTTGTAAACGAGCCGATCCGCTCGGTTCGGTTTGTAAATGAGCCAAGCATGAGCAAAGGACCGCTCGGCTTGGTTCGGCTCGATATAATTTTTATTAGTTTATTATATATATAATTATGTATATGCATATCAGTTACAATTATATTTATAGTTTTATACATACTACTCTATTGGATTTGGCTCAATATATGCATATATACAATTATATTTATATTTATAGTTATTGGTCTAGTCAACCCAATGATAACTTAACACCAAGTTTGATTGTAAACCCTAAGTCGTGAAAAAACATGCTTGACTTTCTGTTCCCATTAGTTGTCCACGATAAATCATCTCCCGCTATCAACCTACGCCACAACACGACAATCGTTCTCTGTAGTATGCTCATCACCTCACAGGCCTTAACTAGAGCCTCATTCTGGAACAATCGAACCTTAGTCATCACTAGGCAACGAGAATATTAAAGGAAACATCCAAAATTTATGGTTTTCCGAAAACACTCGCCGCTCGTCGCTCGCTCGATGCTCACTCGAAAAAATGTGCGCTCGAACAATGCTCGCTCGGTTTTCGGATCGATTGTAAATGAGCCGATCGGCTCGGTTCGGTTTGTAAATGAGCCAAGCACGAGCAAAGGTCCGCTCGGTTCGGCTCGTGAACAGCCCTAGCCGAAGAAGACTAGTATACCCTATTTTCATGAAAGGAAGCCACCATGTTAAGAGTGGTGGAAGAAAAATGCAATGAAATTAAGCAGAGTATTCTCTAAGAAGGTGAAATGGGCAAAGCAAAGAAGGTGTATCCTATGACAAGTTCATGGCTTGTAAGCCAGGGACTTACAGGGGAAATGAATATTTATGTTGAATGTCAAAGATGGTTGTCTGAGATGGAGAACATCTTTAAAAGAACACATTGTGACCCTAGTGATCGCGTGGCTTATATGACAGGCTAATTAAGAGAGATGGCAAAAGATTGGTGGGATGTGGTTACGAGAAAATAAAAGAAAAAATAGATGGCTACAATGAATAACTCGTGCTCAAACTTATAATACTGATTTAATAATAATAATATATTTTGTTAGCAATCTGGGTATTGGTTAATAGTTAATAGCTCCTAATGAAAATCTAGAAATTTTAGTACGGTATTTTAATATGAGTTATGATTGATTTTTTAATTAACCTTTTTAAATCAAGGAATGTTACCGATTTTTTTTAGAGATATAAGATTTTTGTTAAAAATAAAGGATAAATTACATAATGATCGTACGTAGGTGGGCAACAAGATGCGTCGTCACCCCGTTTTGGATTGAAAATCCGAATCTGTTAAAAACAAAACCTCGCCCCTGAGGGGTGGAAAAGTTACTGTGCCCCACCAACTGAACCCGAGCCAAAACGCACCGCTTCCGGTGCCAAGGAAACGAACGTGTCAAAGGCCAGGGGAACGAAAGCATGTTGATTATCCTCACATGCTTTAGCGTGCTTTTCCGTTTTCTTGGATTCAGCTCTAATGACGTCTTGCCTGACCACAAATCCACTATCCCAAAGCCCAGCTAAGGGGGACACCCTGGTAAGATCAACGCATGCATGTTTCCACCTTCGCAACCAAACACTAAGAGGTCTGTTAGGTGGAAGGTGGACCTAACCTCCGCGGGGTGTGTGAGAAAATTAACTGATGTCTCTTTTTTTGCAAAGACCCCCGCTTTTCTAAAGATGTCTGCAATTGCGTCTCGGACAAAATTATGCCAATATTTAAACCTCGACAATTCCTTACAATGTAATACACCATGTTATTTATTAGGTGATGATAAATATTAGTTAAGTTATTTAACATCTATGATAACTAATAGATTGAATAGTTAACTTTTCCTTCATTATATTGCATATATGAACATACAAATTAAATATATATTTAACTTTGCAACTTTTTTAACGAAGAAACAATTTTTTAAATTGTAAATCGGCTGCAAACTCACGCGGTCCCTTATCGTGTCCCCCACCCCCAAACCCACTAAATAGCATACCATGATATATACATATAATATTAGATCATATCTGAGAACAATCTCATTGACTCATTGGTTTTGAAGGTAAACACCATTGAGTATTCTTGAAGCTATCAAATGGATCAAGAACAAGAACAAATACAATTCCTTGGCTTCTTTGGCATTTTCAAAGAAACCTTCAAAATCGTCTCAACTTACAAACAAATCTTCACACAAATCACTCTCTCAATCATCCTCCCCTCTCCTTCGTGTTCTTGGCTCATATCGAAGTCTCTCAATACCTGTTTGTCAAAATCATAGACAACGAATATGATCTTGATCAAACACCCAAGAATACGAAGAAGTACAATTCGCTATCCGATCTTATCTCTTCTGAATGGACATACTTTTGGTTGTTTAAAGTTGTATACTTTATATTTTTCCTCATTCTCTCCCTCGTATCTACTTCAGCTATAGTTTATAGCATTGCATGCATCTACACATCAAAACACATGAGTTTCAAGACAGTCATGAGCGTTGTCCCTAAGGTTTGGAAACGACTAATGGTCACATTTGTTTGGAATTTTATCATTGTTTTCGTGTTCAATCTATTATTTTTTATAGTTTTCATCTTGTGCACCATGATGCTTGGTTTTACGGCATTCGGGCTCTTTACTCTAAGCATGTTAGGTATTGTTTATTTTGCGATTTTCGTATATATTAGTGTTATCTGGCACTTGGCTAGCGTGGTTTCAGTATTAGAAGAAGATTATGGGATCCAAGCAATGTTAAAGAGCAAGGAGTTGATCAAAGGAAAGACTAGTGTTTCTATAGCTATTTATATTGTTCTTAACATGTGTTTTATTGGTATTCAAGTTGGATTTGAAAAGCATGTGGTCCTTGGACAAGCTTCGCTTATGGTCAGCTTGATTTACGCCATTATCTACATCGTGTTGCTTTCGCTGCTGATTCTTTTCAGCCTTATGGCGCAAACAATCATTTATTTCATCTGTAAATCTTTCCATCACCAAAACATCGATAAATCATTGTTGGCCGATCATCTTGAGGTGTATCTTGGAGACTACATGCCACTAAAATCCAAGGATGTACAACTAGAAAATTTTGACATATAGTAGAATTGTAATGTTACTTTCATATTTGTAACATTTACGTGTGAGTTAATTAAAACTCATCACATACCAAGTGTTGAGACTTGAGAACCTTAGTACCATGTATCGTATTTCATTTACAAATAAAACATTATCCTTTCCTAACAATGTCCTAATTACGTACACGCTATTTTTAGAATTTTGATTGCACTTGTACTAAACACCCACTGATGTTGCATGAAACAAATAACTTTTTTAAATGTAACAATGTAGTTAACATGATTCCAGACTTCAGTTCGTAGTAGAAAAATAATTTTTGATACAATGATAGCCTTTAAGTAATAACGCTTAAGGTACATTTGGTTGGAAATGAGGAATGAGATATAATAAGCACTAAGACACATTTCGATGGAAATGAGGAATGATATATATTTAAAAGCACTAAAGCTGTGTTTGGTTGTTAGTTTTTTTATATGCTTTTAAGTTATACTTATGGGTGTTTACGTGATATAATGGGGAACACAACACTTAAAGGTTGTTAACGAGTCAAGGCTAGCTTGAGCTTGAACTCGAACTTCATACCATGTTGGTTTGGATCATTTTGAAAAATCAAGTTGCAATCTTAAACTCAAGCTCAGCTCGATTAATAATGGAGCTGACTCGCTGGACTTAATTTGGCTAAATATTAGAATGTATTTTATCATAAGAGACAAGCATATAACTTATTCTTTTCAAATGACTAACAATAAATTTTACTTAAATCAATAATAGGTACACCTTGGGTAACGAATATTAAATCCACTTAACTATATTAACTTGTAATCACTAACGACTAATGAAACGGAATTTATTATTTATACTAGTTATAAATAATATAATGTTTATTTGTTTATCTATATATATTAATATACCAAAAGAAACAGAAAGGAAACATATAAAATTCTCTCTCTATGGGCTCACGCCGGAAACCTATTCCGGCGGAGATTCAGGCAAGGTTAACCAAGTTTTATGTCTCTAATCTTCCAGATCGTTGTAGTGGGTCCGATGTGGCGTCCGTTCTTAGAGGCATGGATACAATATTTGACATTTACATTGCGAGGAAAAGAGACAAGGTCGGAAAGAGGTTTGGTTTCGTAACTATGGTAGATGTTAAAGATAAGCCGGAAATGGTAAGAACTTTATCGGCGGTTCGAATGGGTGATTATAGATTAAAGTTCAACGTTGCTAGATTTGTGCTTGAAGAGGGCGAGATCAATCAACAACCGAAGGGGGATAGGGAATAGAAAGGTCTGAGGCAAAACGATCAGCATGGGGGTGGAAATGAGTATGTTGGTAGAACGGACGTTTTGCTAATGGCTTGTCGTATAAAGATGCTTTCTCCGGTGCAGCGAAAGGCAAGATAGTTGAGGTAGACGAAAATACATAAGGTTTTAAGGAATGGTATGGGAGATCGATTGTTGTCCGATTGAAATCTTTGGAGGTTCTTCATAATATTCGTAACATCCTTTTGGAGATGAAGTTGCATGAAGGGATGTTAAGATGCTTGGGAGGCCTTAGGATTCTCATTGAGTTCAAATCCAATGAGATTGCTATCATGGCTAGAGACGAGTTGTTGGGTAGGCTTGAGCAGTTTGAAAATCCGATGATATAGGAGGGTCAACATATTCCTTTCGAACGCATGGCATGGCTGAAAAATGCGGTATACCTTTGTGTATTAAGGATAATAAGGTTGTTAACGAGGTGGGTAATCTGTTTGGTTCGGTGTTCAAAACTGCTCGGGTGGAGAGAGGTGGTTTGGATAATTCTTTCCATTTTATTGGATTCCTTGTTAGGCATGGTATGCGGATTCATGATGAGGCGTTCTTACCTTAGAGGGGAAAAAGTACAAGGTTTGGGTTATTGAAGACTCTAATGATTGGCTGGAAGAGTTTGTGGTTGAAGTGATGTCCCGGAGAAGGAGAATATTAACGTTGATCAGTCAGAGGAGATGTCGGAGGAGGCTTCGTCGGAATCTCAGCCGGAGGAAGATTCGGAGAGGACTTTTAATGCACAAGATGTTTTTAAGGAAGGTGATATCATTGGTTTTAATGCTCCCTTTTGTGTGGAGGAGTTACAGTCTTCTGTTAAAGGAAAGGATTTTAATGAGGAGGTAATTAAGGTGATGGGAGATAATGGAGGTGGGAATACGTTAAAAAGTGATATGTTGCAAAACACATCTCTTTTCCTATGTATTTTGTACATTATTTGGCTAGGTTTTTATTCGTTTCGTGTCGTTTTTATTATGTATTTATTATTTTAATTATTTTGTAGGTGTTCATGAGAAAAGGAGCTTAAAACAGTAAAAAAAATAATCAAGACGCGGGCACCTGATTCGAGCAAAGCCGACTGCTACTAATAATATTAATAAAATTGTTGAAAAAAAAAAGTCAAAATCACGTTTGCTTTAAAAGAAAAAAAATAATACTAATAAATGAGATGAAGCCCATCTCATATGGGTTCAACATATGTTTTGGACGGCAATTATTGACGAGGAGGTTATTAAGTCGGTTATTATCTATATTATCTTATTAAGGAAAAGTGACGGCTAGGATAGTAATTTTAAAATTCCGTACAACTTAAGAAGCAACATGCACAAGTGATTTATGCTTACACAATAAGGGTTATAATTGGAACTTTATGAAACATTAAGACATTTAGAAGGTTATTATAGTAATTCTATCTAGAGCCTTTAGTTAAAATTAAAACCTTACTTCCCTTTTTACCCTTCTAATCCCCGTATTACCCTTGTTCATAATTAGTGAATCAGTTTTCAATTCTCAGACTATACCCATTTACCAACTAATCGACATCATCTTTCAATTCCCTCCTTCAATTCTCATTCAATTCTCAGACTTCTCAATTGCCCATACTACCAACATAAAACTTATGGTTACAAAATCTTCAATCAACCCTAATCGCCTTCATCGCCTTCAAGAACCTAGAATCAGACAACCAGAAAACTTCTAATCCAATCTCCATAGTCGTAGGCGTTTCGTCAGAAACCTTACGCCGTCTATGTAAGTTTCTCTCTTATATACTATTTTGCCTCTCTGGGTTGCCATGGCGGCGGAATTTTAGATGAATGTACCTATTGTCTGACGATAAAAAAAAAAATACAAAACTAACTTGTTTTTGCTGTTAAACTACTTTAACATATTATGAACAGAGGCATAAATTTCGTTATTATATGTATCAAAGCAGGTTTGTTGATGTTTTTGCTGGACCAAAGGTCGTTGCTGAACTCGGGATATTTGGAACCAATTAGTCAACCAAAGATAGAATAGGTGTATGTTTTTGCTGCAAAAGTTTTATATTTTAGGGCTTTTTATTTTGACTTTTTGAGAGGCTTTCAGCTATCAATTAAAGGGTTTTTTTTCAGAATCATTCACATCTTTTTGTTAAACTGTTTGATTATGAAACAAGGAAAACCGTACAACAAATAGTAGGATTTTTATGCGAACTTGAGTGGTTCCTTTTTGGGTGTTCTTTTATCTGCTTCAGGGATTGAATCTCTGTTTGGTAATTTCGGTTTTTTATGTGTTATACATCGTACTTGACAAAAAAAAGCCTACTTTTTGGTACAAAATTAAAGAGCCTCTTATCTGTTTAAATATGATGTGATTATCTTTGAGTTATGCATATGCAATATTTTTTAGCTATGTGTGATTTTGACAATGAACAGTTTGGCTATCGACTGGCGGGAGTTTAGAGAAAAATTGATGAACAGTTGAAGGATATAGTATCTAGACTTCAAGTGATGCCAATTACATCTTGATAAGCATAAATTAGTTACGTTTTTAAGGAACGGGTTAAAGGAAGTTGTGGTGGTTACGGGTGATGAGACTAACTATGCACCTGCATTGTATGAAGCGGATGTCGGATTAGCCATGGGTATTGCTAGAACAGAGGTTTGTATATGATACTTTCAACTTTTTTTTATATATATTTGAGTCTTTGAGATTAAAAAAAAATGGTTTTGAACTAAAAGGTTTAACAATTTCGATAACAAATGGGGTGAATTTGGTTCCTTTTCTAATTTCTAATGGGTCGGATGGGTTTAACTAAAACAGAATCGGGTCAAAGACATACGACATTAAAAAAAGTGCATATATCTTTTAGATCATTGTGCTAAAAAATATTTAACCTGTTTTTTTTTTTTTTCTGCCTTACCTATAAATTCAACCAAATTAAGAAAAGGGCTTGAAGGTAGGCATAACCTGACCTGGCCTGGTTTTACATCCTAATGGCCATGCTTGAGTCCAAGGGTATTAAACGGGCCGTGTCTGTGTGTTGGTGGGTCGAAACCGACAAGAACCTGAAAATTGTTTCTTATATTTGAGCTACAACATGACACATATATTTGTCGGTTAGGTCCATCTCGTGTCATATATTCACACCCCATTTGAATCTGCCTGCTCTTCCTTTATGGTTCATAGGTTGCAAAAGAAAACGCGGATGTGGTAATTATGGATGAAATTGTCAAGACAATAGTATTTGTTGCTAGATGGGGTCGTTCGGTTTACATTAACATCCAAAAGTTTGTGCAATTCCAGTTGACAGTGAATGTGGTTGCAGTCATGGCTAATTTTGTTTCTGCATGCACAGCAGGTCTGGTCTCTTCCTCAATAAACACACCATTTTTTCAAGTTATTTTTTTATATATTATAAAGGCCTTGGTATATATGGGCGTATAGAAATGAACGTATACTAGCATGTCTGGCATATATGTTTTCTAAAAAATGGAAGGGGTGGGGTTCATTAAATAAAAATATATGGGGGGTGGGTAGCTTTACCGCGAACCTTTAATTATCATTATTTTATGATGTAATTTTTCAGTATGTTATGGTTTAACTTGCTTTTATTCTTTTTTGTTTCAGGTGACTTACACATATAGTGAAAGGTAGGATTTTATACATATATTGTATCACTTGGTCTGTTTGACACTTTTAAGAAAATGGATTCGATACTACCCTTTCACTCATCATTTTCATCTGATTATCCAAAACAGAGATGTTGCATTACATGCCCTTGGAATTGGTGCATGTGCGAAAGATGCATTAGATGATAAGGAGCTCAAAAATGTGTACCATGAAGATGGCCAACAATCCATCAAGGTACTACATATTAAATAAATCTTACTTTAGTTATTCCACAAATGTTATAGACTTATAGTGACCTTAACGTACCTATACTTATAGCGATGGTGCTTCAAATTGGTTTAATCTTATTTCTAAATAAATAAATAGCATGTCAAATATGATTACCAAAAAAATTTACGATCCGATAATATATTATCTTAACAATGTAGTTTGGAGGTTAGATGAAGTGAACGTACACCTTGTTGACTTTGACCCGCTTCCTATTTGATTGTTAGAGATTAAGCATAACCTGATTGACCCATTTATAAGCAAAAAGGAGAATTGACCCTTTTTACTGAGTTTGAACAGTAGCTTTATACCATTTTCGTATGTTAAAGAAAGAAAGGTGTATGCACATAAGCTATGTGTTAATGTATTCTATGTTTAAAATTTTTGCTAATGACATGGTTCAAACTTTTCTGAGTCCCTTTATTCTTTCTAGGTATTTCCAACATTTGCTGCTTTATTTTCCATTGGACTTACTTCACAACTAAGCAAGTTGCCAGGGTTTGCGTTAAGTGACTGAACTGTATTGCTGGCTTTAACAGATCAAGACTTTTTTTTAGTAAGATTTCAAATTTATCTATAAATGCTTTAGGTTTGATCCACGGCTTCTTTTACATGGACAACAATATATTGAGATCTACAAGCCTTTACCTACTAATTGTTTGGTAAGAATCTTTTGGCAATTTCTTCATGCAAGCATTCTTTTTTTTTCTCTCTTCCAAATAAGGTTATTGATTCCTGTTTTAGACTTATCTTCAGACATGAATGTATAAACAACTGCTAGCTTGGCAAATTGGGAGGGTTTGGTTCTAAATTATTATTTTTTTGGTTGATTAAAATGGGTCATCCAACAAATTATTTTAGTTTCACAAATAACAAATATATTAAATATGACTAGAGAAACCATCATTAAATAAATGGTTCAATTGTTTTTATATGCATCATAATTGCTGCGGATGTGATGACTTTAGTTTTAATTTGTATTCCAGAAAATGTACAGATGAAGGTTTATCATCATAGGGCTGGATTTAAGTGGCCAGCATTCCACATATCGTGCATTGTTCCCACGTGCATGGACCGTTTATGATGGTATAATTTTGGCATTATTCAGTACTATGTTTTAAACATGGTTTGTGAATTGTTTTACATTTCCTTCACATGAAACTAAGAGCTATCTTTACTTTTTTTTTTTTATTTATTAGGCGAACCTGACCCAGAGGCCAGAACTGAAAGTGTTATGTCGCCAAATCTCACCATTTTTGCCTCATAATTATCGAGATAGTAGCCTCCAGACATCTGTTTTTGTTTATACGGTATATTTTTAATATATGTGATTTGTTATCTTGCATCTCTTCCAGTATAATCTAATTACAAGGTTGTTACTTTTTTTATTTGTTAGTTGGTGAATACCGGCAAAGAAAGGGCACAAGTTAGCCTTCTCTTGGCTTGGGCCGTAAGTCTTGTCTTTTAGCACTTAAGAGTGTCCGTTTTGATTTCTTAAATATTAATTATTGTGTTTGTATTACAGAACTTAATTGGGGGTATATCACATCTTTCTGGGGATCATGTAAACGAGCCATTCATGTAAGTCTTATTTACTTGGTGCTCAAAATCAACGACTTTTTGTATTCATTGTTGTAACTTTTCTGTTCTTCTGTTGACAGAGGTGAAGATGGAGTCTCAGGTGTGCTTCTATATCACAAGTAAGTCAACAGTATACATTCATAATTCATGACTGGCAATTTCAACCAGTTTACTTACGAATGGGCAGTTTAGGTCATGCTTATGTCTAACCCGGTCAACCACATCAGACGACTAGCTTAAGGAAACTGTTCAAACGGGTTGAAAGGGCCAAATTGTGTTTTTATTGCAAAAAAAACCTTCTAACTTGTTTTATTTGTTAAAACGAGATTACAATTAACAATTGAAATAACATAAATTTTGTGACATATTTAAAAAAAAATTATGCTTTGCAGGACAGCTAAAGGGAACCATCCTGTTACATTTGCTGTTGCCGCATGTGAAACCCAGAATGTAAATGTTACAGTTACAATAGAGGTAGATGCTTCCTACTCCTCACTAACTACAAGATATGCTCACAATATTTTGTGGTTAGTGCAGCTCGGTTTTTTAGCCAGTTATTATATTACTAAAGTATATGTGATTTTGATTAAGTTATCTTTCTTTAAATATTGAATTTACTCTTTTATCATCATATTTAGACCTATTTAATGCACCTTCAGCATTATATCAATTAACATAATATTTCTGATATTTGGAGATGAAAGGTCAAAGGTACTAAAAGAACCCTGAAACAGACCTGTCCCGAACCATATCGTTTTGATGGTCAAACGATAACATTACAACAAGACGTTACTGGATCAAAGTCAAACTGTCAATTTGTGGACTATATATAGCCTAGGGTGTGCACGAGTCAATGTGACCATCAAAACAGTAACCTGCTGTATTTGGTTTGGGTCTGGGTTCTAGAGATCTTTAGTAATGGGCTTTCGGTTTGGTTCGGCCTGGAACCTTGGCTTTTCTGAAAACTAACTACTTTTTACACTAAATGGCTTGGTGGTTTACATAAATTACAATTTTACCCGTTTAAATGAATATGATACGACAATTTACCCATCCAGAACTCATTATATAGTAAATATAGAAATATAGATATGTTGAAATCAACCGAAAACATAAGTCATAGTTGATGTCATGTTCATGTTGCGCATCCACCGTACCATATATCACGAGGTGATTAATAAAACTTACAAAAACAATGTCATGTTATAAATTGTCGTTCGCAAAATCATGTGGGTTAGTCGAGACACCCGCCGCAACGCGCGGGCATTCCCACTAGTTATCATCAAAGAGGACAGCACCGAAAAGGAGAGGCGGACATTCTTATCATGAAGAGACATCTCTGTAGCCGCCAAGGAGGTTTTTATTCGGGGCAGAAGCTGTGATCGATGAAGAGAAGTGAAGGGGAAGAAAGCACGGGTACAAGATTGAACCAACGGGTTTGACTATAATAAGTTTTAGTTTTTATATTTATTGACTTTGTGTTTATGAATATTATTACTATAACTTTTATTTTTCTTGAACCTATGTTTTTATTGTTCTCTCGAGTTATGTTTGGCTAAAACATTAGTGGCCACCTAGGTTTGACATGATGACTATTTGATTTTGGTTTATGTTTCGGTTTTGGATTTTATAGTTGGATTTATGTTTTAGTAAAAAACTTGTTTATGATTCTATGATGTGTGTGCGTACTTTTTACTAATTTATCATCTTTTGATGTTCCACGAGTGTCTTAGTGAATGTCTTTCATGTTTGGACACTTGTTAGAATTACCTGCTTTGGGCTTGTAGTTTACTTTATGGTTTTAGGCCTAAATTCCATATGAACATTAATTGGGAGTTTAGAGGTAATTAGTATTCTTCCTACTCTTACGACCGAGAGGTGATAGGTAGTCAGGTTTGTCTTTTGGTGCTAGAGGTTTAGGCTAGAAACGCTGAGAGATCAGGTTTTCCTAGGTTCTCTAGTATTATTTGCTTATCTGTGTCATAGATTGACTTTACAGGTTACTCCTTGCACTTTAGGGTGTATTGTGATTGGAGAGTGAGAAATCTAAACCAGTCTAGCGAGTTACTTTAGCATAGTTAGTGAGACCGAGAGGTGATCTAACCAATCAGTGAGATTAGTAGCCTTTAGGATTCCTTTCGGTCAGTCTTGGTAAATGATCCGGGAGCCACTAGGATACTAGATGTGAATATAATAAGATCCTAATTGCCAACATAGTTTCCAAAGCCGGGGCAGTTCCAATTTCATTAGTAGGATTCGATACCTAGGTGGTTGCCTTTCCCATCTTTGATTTCCCTCTTATTAATCACCCGCTATCTGTTAGTTTGAGTCTTTTAGTTTATTTTCTTTAGTACTTAATTAATAAAAATCACAAAAAATCCAATTTGCTAGGCTAGGAGTCGACAGAGGTTTAGTACCGAGAGTCGCTATATTGTGTCCACGGTTCGTATTCCGGACTTACTTGCTCTGCTACACTGCGACCGGTACACTTGCCGTTAGTGTGTGGATTTGTAGGTTTTTCCATTTTAAAACTTGACCGATTTATTTACTACACATTTCACACATCAAGTTTTTGGCGCCGAGTCGGGGATCTAGTCATTTTGTAGATATTTTTTATTTATTTTTCTTCTCTTTATTTTTATTTATTTATTTTTTTTATATAATTTTCTCTATCTGGTGCCCGGGATCTGTTTGTTTAGTGTCTGTTTGCAGTGAGATTTTTAGGATGCCAGATGCTAGTGGAATAAAGACTGTAGCAGACTACATAAAAGAGAGCGCGACCAGGCCGGTTACAATGAAGAAGGCATCTACACACAAATGCAAAATCACTATATGCCTATTTGGAGGGAACCCGATAGTATTTTTGTCTCTTCAATACCAAAGATCTATGTAGATTGGTATGAAGGGGAATATCCATACTTACAACCAATTGATATCACTCCAGCACCGAGACAATAATGGACGAAGAAGTCTCACCTCCGGTCCAACAAGAACCCATTGAAGATGATTTTTGGAGTGGTAATGAGGTTGAAGAAGACGTCGGGTTGATTGAAGAAAGAAGTGAGATGGAGGACAAGATGGAATGAGAATTCGTTTCGGATCGTAATCAAGAAACGTGATCTCACGAATACCAACCATAGGGTGCGGAATCCCAACGATCGTGCAAACTGATTCAGAAATAAACGTAATCGAACGTGATGAAACAGATAACGAATCACCCGAGCAATTTCCATAACTTTACTCTTTGTATTAGATCAAATCAAGATGTTTACAAATGAAATCTTAGACCTAATACAGAGAAAAACACACATACACACTCTAGGAAAAAGGCTCAAATGATAACTAACTCTTTCAAAAAAAAAACTAACTTTCCCTATATATAGGCTTTCCACATTCGCCCCTGCCGTATGGTCGAATGTGGAACTTTTCCACATTCGCCCCTTTCATATGGACGAATGAAGCCCTTTTCTACCTTCTAATTCACATTCGACCCAAGACAAAGCTACATTCAACCCTAGATACACTACCTTCGACCTCCCGACTGATCGAATGTATCTTCAAGTTTAAGTCTTGGTCGTTTTCTGATTATCTGAACCTTCGACATTAAGAACTGGATCACTAGCTAGGGACATACATGAATAATGCACTTACATGGAAGATGAAAAAGAAGATATCATATAACATCTTGGGAGGACGAGTTTGGTGATGAGTTAGATAATTTACCAACTCTTGAAGAAGAAGAACTTGACCCGGTTGGTGATCTTACCTTTTTAGAAACATTACTTATGGGGAACCAGCCACGGAGTTCAAAGTTACACCAAACGAGGAAGAAGAGGAAGAGGTGGTAACAAACAAGAAGACCAAACCACCTCGTCACATTCAAAATTGCCGGCCCGTGCCACTACCATCACGGGAGAGGGTTCACAGTACAAGGACCAACATCAAATGACACATCTAAGGTTTGGTCCAGGTAAGTGTTGGTATAAGTGCTCTGACCCGTTTGAATTTTTCAAACGTTTTTCTAGATTCACCATTCGTTTTTTGACAAATAATGGTGAACGATCTGAATTAAAGGGTTGGATAAAGGGTGGATAAAAGAGAAGCCACCTGATTGAACTTGGATTAAAACCCAAGTGTAGAGTTTTGTATCATCATCCGCCAGGTATGTTTTAATTTTATTTTACTTTCATTCTTCTTTATTTTATTTTTTATTTATATTTATTTTTTTTGTTTATCGAGTCGTGTGGGATTGCCTTGGCCTATTTCACAGTTGGATCTCCCACGCCCGTACTCAATCTCCATTCGGGTGGGGTCGATCTTAAAATTATTTTTTGTAAACAAGCATCTCACTTGTCATTGAGTCAATTTACTTTTAGTTTATTTTTGCAGGATTCTGACTATCGCCACATATTCCAGGGGAGTTCGTTCCATTTATTTTGTTGTTATATTTTTTTTTCGTTTCTTCTTTATTTTTGCATTTTTATTTTTAGTCTGCGTTGTATCCTGGAGCACATTAAGGACACTGTGCCTTTCTAAGTGTGGGGATGGGAGACTTCGTCTTTATTTTGCTTAGTTGTAGGTTGAGTAAAAAAAAATACAAAATACAAAAAAAAAGTTGGTTTTGTGTTATTCTCGATCCTTTTTGCGCGTAGTAAACGAGCCTTTTCAATGTAATACGTCGGTTAAAAGCGGGGTCGATTGTCGGGTTTACGGGTCTTAGCATATGTTTCTTTAAGTTGCGGCATAATAGGCTTGACTGAGTTGTTTTTCTGAAATAAAATGTTTGGGGTGCCTGGGATAGTGGATCAAGCTAGATGGTTTAACTGGTTTTGCACTTGTTAGTATCGGTAACCCTTATTTCCACATGACAGTGAGTTTTGAACCTTTAAATATTATAATATTCAGTATTTCGTTTAATGTGTGATATGCCGACTTTCTTGCATTATTTTAGAACTTGTGCGTTTTGATGCATTTTGAGACCATAGGCTTGGACTTAACACAGATATGATAGAGGCATTAGGATTACCCATTTTTGTTTAGCCTTTTCGTTTGTTTTTGTTACTTGACCCATTTCACCAATTACCTTTAGAAACCACTTTGAGCCTAAACCTTTCGTTTGTCACCCATTTTATTTTATATTGATTATCGGATTGTATATATTTATGTAATGTGAAAAAAAAAAAGAAAAAAAATATATCAGCATAAAGAGTAGCTGACAAAAAAAAAACTTTAAAAAATATATGAAAAAGAGAAAGTAAAAAAATAGAATAAAGATTGTGGGTCGAGAAGACCAAAGAGTTAGAGTTTATATATTCATGATTTATCCGGTTTATCTCTTATTTTTCTTTTTAGCCAATTTTTCCCAATAAAATCTCCTACCCTTAACCCTTACCTACCCTTTCGAAGTCCTCTTGATTTTTGTTAGTGTTAGCAATTTGGTGGAAATTTGATTGACGTACAAGCTTATGATAATTTTGCTTCATAGTTCGGTTTTGAGAGATTCACTCCAAATATATAACCGAGAGATGAGTGATACTGTGAGGGGTGCTTACAGGTACATAATCGGTTGCTTGAAGGTAAGTGAAGCTTGATTAGGTAGGCCTTGTTTTTAAAATTGTATCATCTTGACTAGTCAGCCTTTTGAACGATGTAAGTCTTGTGAAACCGCTATGCTTGTTGATTTCGTAGCTTGCTTTTGACCGTGTTTGATGCTATCGTTTTGTTAAGTGCTTTGTTGAAAATGTTGTTTGGGATTTTGTATAATTCTTTTTCAGGACGCAAAAGTTTTAAGTGTGGGGATGTTACAAAAATGAAAAAAGTTTAAAAAACATTTGAATTTGGGCCTGGATGGAGTTGGGGAGTACACTAGTAGTAATGAGAGGCCCATAAAGGAGCCCAGGAAAGTTAATGAAGACCCATTCCTTTTAGACTCCATCATTTTGGGCCTGGATACCAACGTTGTAAAAGTCAAAGGTGAGCCTGCTGTTCTTTTATCTAACTCTTTTCAGGATTTAATGGAAGATAACGAAGTGCCGAGTGATATTCCTGAGAAAGTAAATGAAGACGATTCGTGCTACAGTCAAAGGGGGGAAAAGGAAAATCTGGATCAGGCTGGGACTCGGATGGATGATGTAAACGAAGAGATAGATCATGCTCGTGAAGTTGATTGCACTAAGGCTCTTGGCGTCAAGTTGGGAGTCCAATTAGAAGGTTTTGAACAAAGAATCAGAGGTTCAATTCAAGGTTATGGTTTACAATCATGTTTGATATGAATTGCCTTTCTTTGAACATTAGAGGTCTTGGGAATGGGGGAAAGGCCAATGGGGTAAAACAGTTGGTTCGTAAGTTTGGCATTGATTTTTTGGTGTTATAAGAAATCTTTATTAACACAAGATAAGGGGTTTGATTTGACAAAATCTAGAATGTTACGGATTACGATTTCGATGTGGTGAATGCTCATGGTAAATCGGGTGGGTTGGTGAACATTTGGAATGTCAGAAAGTTTAAGAAAGTGTCTCTTTGGAGGATCGGAATTTTTTACTCACTTCCGGTACTTTAGTTGAAGACGACTCAGTTATTAATGTTGTTAACGTTTACGCCCCTCAAAAGGCTAGGGAAAAAGGGTGTTGTGGAATAAGTTGAGAGGTTTAATTCAGTCGGATAGTGGGATGTGAGTTGTTCTCGGATTTTAATTTGGTTAGAGGGAAAGAAGAAAGAAAGAATTCTCAGTTTAATCAAGGAATGGCTAATGATTTTAATTTGTTTATTGATGATACTAACCTTCAGGAGTATGTTATGAGATGGAACAGGTTCACCTTCTTGACAGGTACTAGCAGCAAATGTAAAATGAGCAAGATAGATAAAATTCTGGTTTGTCAAGAATTTTTTCGCAGTGGCCTGGGGCAGTGGTTAGAACTTTTACCGCGGGACCTCTCTGATCATTGTCCGGTGATGATTACTGTTCATGACTCTAATTTTGGGGCTAAACCTTTCAAATGGTTTAAATCTTGGCTAGATAGAGAGGGGTGTGATCAAGTGGTGATAGGGGAGCTTCGGAAGTCTGTGTTTTCTGGTCCGCCTGATATCGTGTTGCATAAGAAGTTTGGGGCGGTAAAAAGTGCTTTATCTAAATGGTGGAAAGAGGTTGCCAAGAAAGAAGACGATGATTTGGTTTTATGTAAGAGAGGAAATTGCGAAACTGGAGAAAAAGATGGAGGATCAGGATCTTGAGGAGGAGGAGGAGGAGTTTGGGTGTGGGAGGAGAATAAAAAGAGTTGGAAAGATTATTGCTTTTTAAAAACCGGGATTTACACCAAAAATCTGAGTTCAGTGGGCTTCGTCAGGGATGAGAACTCGAGCTTTTTTTCATCGTTGTATCAAGGGTAGGAGGGCGTCTAATGCTATCCCGGGGTTGTTGGTTTACGTGAGCTGGATCTCTAAACCGAATCAGGTTAAAAGGGATGTCTTGCGGTTTTTTAGAAACCATTTTAAGCAGGATTTCTGTAATAGACCCTATTCGTTTTGTAATAATATTAAACAAGTCTCGGCTGGTAATAAAGAAGCTCTTATAGAACCGTTCACTAGGGAGGAAGTTAAGGAGGCTGCTTTCGATTGTGGTGCGGATAAGGCGCCAGGTCCTGATGGTTTTTTAATTTCAGGTTCATTATGCACTTCTGGAGTTATCTGGAAGACGATTTCATGAATCTGTTTAAAGAATTCCTTCATTCTGGTTCGATTAGTAAAGAGTGTAGTTCTTCCTTTATCACTCTTATTGCTAAAACTAAAACGCCAGTGGGGTTTGAAGGAATATAGACCGATTAATCTAATTGGTGTTATTAGTAAGATAGTCTCTAAGGTTGTGGCTGCTGCTAGGTTGAAAAAGTGATTGGGGAGGTGATTTCTAATACTCAATCGGCTTTCATAAAGAATAGGTTTATTCTTGATGGCCCGTTAGTTTTAAATGAGGTTATTGGCTTGGCTGAAAAAAGAATAAAAAGAAGGTTTTACCTCTTGAAGATTGACTTTGAGAAGGCTTACGATAATGTAAGTTGGGAGTTTCTTATGTCCATTATGGTTCAAATGAGGTTTCCTCCTAGATGGTGTATGTGGGTGAAAGGTATTCTCCAATCGGCGAGATCTGCAGTGTTGGTGAATGGGTCCCCACCTTTGAGTTCCAATGTTTTAAGGGTCATAGGCAAGGTGATCTGCTTTCTCCATTCTTATTTTTTATGTTATGGAGGCGTTGGCTTGCATGCTTTCAAAATCGAGTGACGTGGGAGTTTTGGAAGGGGTTTAAAATTGGTGATGGGTGGCCGAATGTGTCACATATGCTGTATGCTGATGACGCTCTGATCCTAGGTATGTGGAACAAGGATACTATTAATGTTACTAATCGGGTGATTCGTATTTTCTATCAGTGCTCTGGTTTAAAAAATTAATATTCATAAATCGATTATTTATGGTTTGGGGGTGGGGGATGACGAGTGAGGTGAGTTACACGGCTAGGGTATTGAGGTTTAAGGTTGGGAAATTGCCTATGGTGTATTATCTGGTATAAAGGTGGTGTTCTAATATGAATCGTATATCTAATTGGGAGCCGGTCTTGGATACGATCAGAAATAGGCTTAATTCATGGAAAGGCAAGCTTTTGTCTATTGGAGGACGTCTTACTTTAATAAAGTCGGTCTTAGCTAGTCTTCCGGTTTATTAAATGTCTTTATATAAAGCTCCGGTTGCGGTTCTTGAAGAGATTGAATAACTTATGCGAAAAATCTTGTGGTGTGGTTGCAAGGAGGGTAGAGGTATGCATTTGGTCTCTTGGGAAACGGTGACAAAAGCTAAAAAGGAGGGGGGTTTGGGTATCACTAAGCTTAACGAATGTCATCAATACGACATTATTAGCCAAATGGGCTTTTAGATTCAAATCTGAAAATGAAGGAATGTGGAAGAAGACGATCGAATGGTATCCATGGGATCAGAAAGGGGTGGTTATTCTTACCTCTTTAAAGTGGTTATGCAGGGCTGCTGGAAGAGTATTGTAAGGCTGCTGGAAAAACTGGTTATAAATGGGATGTCGTTCGAGTTTTGCTTGAAGGGTAAGCTGGGAAATGGTGAGACTATCCGGTTTTGGAATGATATATGGTTTGAGTCGATGCCACTAAAGAATAGATGGCCGAAGCTTTATGATTTGGATAAAAACAAAAATGATATAGTGGAGGCTCGGATTAAGGGTGTTTGAAGGTAAAGCTATGATTGCGGACACTTGGGTGATAGATAGATCCTCTGTTAAGACCATCTCGGAAGCGCATGATGTGGAGTTTGTTCTGTCAAAAATTGTTTTTGCAGGTGGTATTGACAAGGGGTCTGGGTGGTCCGGATAATAATGGTATTTTTTCGGTGGCGAATGTTAAGAAATGGCTGCAACAGATCAGAATTTTCAGAATGTTTCAGCTTTTAGTGGGTTTCTTAGTTGCCGCTGAAGGTGAATATCTTTATGTGGAGATTGAAGCTTGATCGCATTCCTACTTGTGCAGCTTTGGTGGTGAGGAGAGTTAACATCATCAATACTTCATGCCCCTTATGCTTGTCTGCTGAAGAAACGGGTCATCATATTATAGTGGATTGTGTCTTCTCTCTTGGTGTATGGGGTAAGATTTGGAATTGGTGTAGGGTGAAACGGTTCGAGTATTGCTTAGGTTTTGGATTTAGTGAGTTTGGAAGGTTGCTCCTTTAACGCAAAATGGGGGTAGAAGATAGTCAAAGGTATTGTCATGGCTACGTGTTGGGCGATTTGGAAAGAAACGAAACATAAAGGTGTTCCAAAACTTGAAACCATGTGTCTTAGAGATTGTAGCGAATGTGAAGGCTTTAACCTTCTTTTGGCTTAAGCATAGATCTAGATATAAAAATGTGGATTGGAATGAGTGGGTAAAATATTCGTTGTATCTTGTGTAAGGTTTTGCGGGGGGTCCTTGTTTTGAGGCTCGTCCGTTTTTTTATCGGAGGTTTCTGTTCATAAAAAAAAATAATATACCAAAAGCTTATATCCTACATGGCACTCAAAAGCTAAGCATATCCGGATTAAGTATCACTTTATCCGTGATGTTATGCAACGATGTTGATTGACATGGTCAAAATCCACACTGACTTATCAGAGGGCGGATCTTTTTACCAAAGCTTTTGATAAATCCAGATTTTAATATCTTTTAAAAAGCTAACGGTATAAAAGAAAAACAAGACTGATCATGACCTCGTTTTGTCACTTTTTTTTTGAAATTTTAATTTTTACTATTTTTCAGAAAAATCAAAAACCCAAAAATATGTTTTACATTTTAGGGGGAGTCTTCATTCAGAAAAAAACAAAAAACGTTGAAAAATCCAAAAAGCCATAAAAAATTAGAAAACCCAAAATGATTTTCAGGAGAAAAAGAGGAAATGATCGTACATCAGTGGGGATCTAACACATGCTAAAGAAATGTAATGCTATATGAGGCGTGTGTTGATTCTGTGTGATGTGCTGGTAGGCTCGTAGATTTATTACTGAGTGCCTTAGTGATACAAACATAACGAACTACTTGCTAGTGGCTGAACAACTCATGGGCATATGGT
>JAUTDX010005598.1:0-31130 GCA_030844895.1 Ambrosia x helenae
TTTCCAATTGTCTCACGTTTTCGAAAACGGCTAGTCATGATCCATTCATAAGCAAGTAGGTTCAAACTGGAACTTACAACTAAACCTTTCTCCAAGTTTATATATTTTTAGTTAAAATTTTTAAAAATACAATAATAGTGTAGTTTTTTTCTAAATAAAATGATTTTGAAGGTTACATACTTTAAAAATAAACCTTAGGCAACTTTCGACCCGTTTAACCTCTTCTTTTTATCTACTTTTGTGGTTTTACCCGTTTGACCCGCTAAAGAATAAGCAGAATCGATCCATTTATAGGTAAATGCTTGAAATTCCCACCTCTAAGTTGTCTGATTCTTTTTTTTTATTTTTTTTTATTTTGCAGTTTATATTTTCAACGGCTCTGGATGGGAAGATAAAAGCTTGGTTATATGATAACATGGGATCCCGAGTTGATTATAGGCTCCTGTCGGTGGTGTACCACAATGGCATATAGTGCTGATGGAACAAGGTTTGTTGCATAAGAACTGGAGGTGTTAAAACGTGAGGGCGGGATAATGGGTCATATTGGGTTCTGGCTAAAAAGGGCAATATTCGGTTACATGTTTGGTCGTAACGTCTGTTTTTCTGTTTTTGTTTTAGACTATTTTCATGTGGGACAAGCAAAGATGGGGAAATCACACATTGTGGAATGGAATGAAAGTGAAGGAGCAGTGAAAAGGACGTATATCGGGTTTCGTAAACGATCTTTAGGTGTTGTTCAGTTTGATACAACAAAAAACCGATTTTTGGCAGCTGGTGATGATTTCGCTATTAAATATTGGGATATGGATAGTACTCAACTTTTGATGAGTGTTGATGCTGATGGAGGCCTTCCGGTAATATTACGTCTCATCATATTTGTTTGAAAATACACTTTTGCATTATTCAGTTTTTACCGTTTGAGAAAACTGTTCGGTTATTTATTGATTTGCAATATCTAATATTTTGATCATAAATATGAAGGCAAGCCCACGTATCCGATTTAACAAGGATGGTGCTCTGTTGGCTGTTTCTTCAAATGAAAATGGAATCAAAATATTGGCGAATTCTGATGGCCTTCGATTGCTTAGAACGTTCGAGAATCTTTCTTATGATTCTGCTTCAAGAACACCCGAAGCTCCAAAGGTAAGATGGGGTGTTAGGTAACGGGTCATTTTTCGTACGGAACGATACAGGCTAACCTAACCTGACCCGTTCCAAGTGAAATTGGTTAAAATAGTCCCCTCGACAAATTTCTTTTCTAACATGTGTTTGCATTATTAATGTGAAATGCAGCCTATGATAAATAATGCGATACCCGCTGCTGTCCCTACTAGTGCTGGATTAACCGAAAGGGTTGCCTCAGTCGGCTCTGTTTCTGGAGCGGTAATTGTTCGTGCATGACCTGAAACAATCACACAATTCTTTAAATATATACACTTTTAGTTTGTTTGATTTAATGATTATAATTTTTTTTTTCTAGAATGGAGATGCTAGAAATATAACGGATGTGAAACCAAGAATCACAGAAGAATCAAATGACAAATCTAAGATTTGGAAGCTCACGGAACTAAGTGAATCTTCTCAGTGTCGGTCACTTAAGCTTCCGGAGAACATGAGAGTAACAAAGGTGCGGTTTTGGGTTGGTATATATACTCTTGTTGGGCACTATTATTTACTTCAAAATAATTGTTTATCGTTTTGATTCAGATATCAAGATTGATATATACAAATTCCGGAAATGCCCTTTTGGCGTTAGCGTCAAATGCTATTCATTTGTTATGGAAATGGCAACGTAATGAGCATAACTCAAGTGGCAAGGTAAGATTGATGCTTATCAAAGGGGTTGTTTGAGTTTGTATTTCAAATGATTATTAGTTTTTAGTGTTTGGAATTCGGATAGATATATCCGGCTTTTGATTATCTTATAATCACTCTCGAAACAAACACTCAAAATTACTAGTTTACCCCTAATATGCAGGCAACAGCAAGTGTTTCACCTCAACTGTGGCAACCGTCAAGCGGGATTTTGATGACCAATGACGTGGCAGACATGAACCCTGAAGAATCAGTGTCATGCTTCGCTTTATCCAAAAACGATTCGTATGTGATGTCAGCATCAGGAGGAAAGATTTCTTTATTTAACATGATGACATTCAAGGTAATGTTTTTTGCAAAAGATAATTAAAGTTTTGAGTTTGTGATCGGCGTGACTGATATTGATTCTTGAATTGCTTAAATGCAGACAATGACGACGTTCATGGCCCCGCCACCAGCAGCAACGTTTCTCGCTTTCCATCCTCAAGATAATAATATTATTGCTATTGGAATGGATGATTCCACAATTCAAATATATAATGTTCGTGTAGATGAGGTATATATTACTTAGATTTTGACATGTTTCTTGTAGAGATTGCAACTTTTACCCGTTTACTTATAAATGGGTCGATCGGGATTATGTTTTGTCTCTTATAAGTCGAACACGTTAAAAAAATAGCAAAAATGGAAACGGGTCAAAAATCACCAAAAGTGTGCACTTCATTTGAATTTTTTTTTTATTGGGATATGTTTTTATTTGTCATGAAGGTCAAAAGCAAACTTAAAGGTCACTCGAAAAGAATCACGGGTCTTGCTTTCTCTCATGCGCTCAATGTTCTCGTGTCATCCGGTGCAGATTCTCAGGTTAGCAACATTTTCTTGAACTTTAAGCTGAGTCTTGATGCGAAAATTTATAAACTTGTTTTCGCTTTTGTGACGTATTCTTGTTTTAGATCTGTGTATGGAGCTCTAATGGATGGGAAAAGCAAAAAGCAAAGTATTTGCAGCTCCCGCCTGGTAGGACAATGGCTGCACAGTCGGACACACGGGTTCAGCTTCATCATGATCAGATCCATTTTCTTGTTGTTCATGAGACTCAACTGGCTATATACGAAGCGTCAAAGTTAGAATGTGTAAAACAGGTGAGAATTTGACTTTGTCGTGGGTCGGTTTGATGGGTTCTGTAGAGGTGGAAAAATGGTTGGTCACGGGTCAAAACATTCAGGTCGGTCTGGGTTGACCCGAAATACCTCTCGACATTGTCTGGTTAAAAATATTATCTTTTACTAATAAAGCAATTTAAGAGATTGTAAGCATTTGGATACGCTATAGGCGATTTCAACCCATTTTAAACCATATGAACCGTTTTAAACGATTTATATCTTTATCATCATCATACTTGGTAATCCCATTAATAGCAAAGCTAAAGTAGGGTTTGAGGAAGTTAAGATGTAGACAGCCTTACCTCTACTCCATAGGAATAGAGACTCCATAGGAATAGAGAGGCTGCTTCCAGTGGGACCCTTGGCTCGATGGTAGTTTTGCTTCAAGCCTTGGACATAAGACACATAACACTCAACACTCGTGACAGAGACCGATTGGTGGATGTACCCCTTGTCTTTCGGCTACCAACGCGACTACATGATGCATGATTAACCATTTGTCGCTTTTAACGTTATCTTCACGGAACTAGTAAAATAACGTTTATATCTTTATCCATTTTCTTTATTGGCTATAAAATGCAAAACCAAAATCGCCTGCTTCTAGGCAATTTTGTGCGTATGCGACTTTTAATCTGTTAAACCATATGACATTTTTCACATTTCAGTTAAGTTTTGTGCGAACTGTCACGCCATATCTTTATTAGAATTGTGTTTCTATTGACATAATATTTTCTGTTCAATTTGTGTTTTTTCAGTGGTTCCCAGCTGAATCTTCTGCGCTTATATCACACGCTGCATTTTCATGCGATAGTCAACTCATATACGCGTGTTTCTTGGATGCAACTGTGTGTGTTTTCACCTCTTCACACCTTCGCTTACGGTGTAGAATCAATCCATCCGTTTATCTTTCCCCTTCTGTTCTGAGGTAAAATTCTTTTTGAAAAAAGTTTACTACTTTTGACCAGATTGACCAACTTTCTAAACCGGTTTTCAAATCTTTTATGTATCCTGCAGCAATCTGAACGTGCACCCGATGGTGATTGCGGCTCACCCACAAGAACCGAATCAGTTTGCACTAGGCCTCTCAGACGGCGTGGTTCATGTGTTTGAGCCACTTGAATCAGAAGGCAAATGGGGGGTCGCACCACCAGCTGAAAACGGGTCAACAAGCAACGTTGCTGCCACGTCACCTGGCCGAGGTTCAGGGTCGGAACAAGGGCAGAGATGACCGAGATGGGTCGGGCAACACAAGTTTTTTTAAACACTTGTGTTGCTTGGGAGGGAAGGTTTAACAGATTTAGGTAATGTTGGGTTGGTTGTTTTTTTTTTTTAACATGGGGGACTGGTAGATCTAAGTTGGTTTGTGTGAGGTACATGGTGAAATGATTGTAGGGTTTCATGTTCTAAGGGGAATGTTGTTTGTTGGTTAGTTTTACAGCGATAACGAATACATAATATTTGCGTTCTTTTTATTGTATTCGTAAATTCAGTTAACAACTCTGTTTTCTTTCATCTCCAAATGATTGAATAAGCATCAATGTGGGGCAGCCTACTTGGTAGAGGCTTATGCCTCTTAAAGGGGAATACTAAGTTCAAATCTAGGCAATAATGTATTTGATGTAAAATATAGTGGGGTAACATTAGCCGTTAAAAAAAGTAACCGGATAAGCATATATTCAAAAGCAATCCCTTTTAAATTAGTTAAAGAGTAGTGTTTCATTTGTATTTTGATTTTCTATAATGTTTTAACACTCCAAGCTCTTCAAATTCAAGCCTTATTAAATATTTGGATGATTGGTGTTAAGTTATACTACAGTAGAACATTGCTCATAAAACAGTTTAGTTTGATTGGGGTATAAATGAGTTGAGTCTAAGCTCGCTTTGTTTCAGGCTTGAGAATAGTTCTTTTCATACGTAAGCTTGACTTGTTTATTATTTATTAATCGTTTTAGAGTAGAGTGCAACTCACCCCATAAGCTCTACCAACCCACGGTTTTAACATTACTACCCTATTCCCATTCGTTGTGAAACCTTGTAAAGGAGGACACCATGTATACGCCTACCCTAGTGTTGTTAAGTATTGGTGCACACACATCCACCTTAGGCGAACACACTCATACACAAATCTACCTCTCTCTCCCTCCCTCCCTCTCTCTCTCTCTCTCTCTCTCTCTCTCTCTCTCTCTCCCTCCCTCTCTCTCTCTCTCTCCTCTCTCCTCTCTCTTCTCTCTCTCCTCTCTCTCTCTCTCTGACACCTCGCAACCTCATACACACACTTTCATATGTAGGCTTGTAAGCAAACACGGACAAGGCATGTTCGTGTTCGTTCACTTAAGTTTTACTAAACAAATGATCATACACAAACAATTGAACCAACAATTTTTTCTTGTTCATGTTCTTGTGTCTGTATATGTTTTGTTCGTTATTAGTATAAACGAATGGTTCACAAACGAACGTGACTAAACTAGTTTTTAATGGGCCTAAGAATCTTAAATGAACATTTTAACTAATGAATTAAACAAATAACATAAATTAATGAACATAAACAAACAAACAAACATAATTGAACAAGCCTAAATGAACGTTCATGACATAAATAAACGAAACAAGACATGTGTCCATGTTCGTTCATCTAACTAAATGAACTAACAAAGCAACAGTTTTGTTCATGTCGTTCATTCTCCTTTCTATTAATAGGTAAGTGGATTTGTTCACAAACGAATGTGACTAAACTAGTTTTTAATGGGCCTAAGAATCTTAAATGAACATTTTAACTAATGAATTAAACAAACAAATAACATAAATTAATGAACATAAACCAACAAACATAATTGAACAAGTCTAAACGAACGTTCATGACATAAATAAACGAACAAGACATGTGCCCATGTTCGTTCATTCTCCTTTCTATTAATAGGTAAGTGGATTTGTTCACAAACGAACGTGACTAAACTAGTTTTTAATGGGCCTAAGAATCTTAACTGAACATTTTAATTAATGAATTAAACAAATAACATAAATTAATGAACATAAACCAACAAACATAATTGAATACGCCTAAACGAACGTTCATGACATAAATAAACGAACAAGACATGTACTCATGTTCGTTCGTCTAACTAAATGAACTAACAAAAGTAACAGTTTTGTTCATTCTCCATTCTATTAATTGGTAAACGAACATAAACAAACTTTCTATCGAAAGGTTGATGAACAATTCACTAACGCATGGTTCATTTACAAGCCTTTTCATATCCGTACGCGCACACACACTCACTCCATAATATAAATCTCATGTGATAGGAGCTATTATATGCATAAATAATGTATAGTGTATAGTGTATACGCATAAATTAGGAGTGCATGGTGTATCGGTACCCTATGCACCAAAAATTGTCTTAGGCGTCTTAATCTTTTAGTAAATTACAATGGTGCACTCCTCAAATGTATTTTGCACTAGTATAAAGGCATGTTAATTAAATTTAATGCATTTATACTTCAAACTTTTATATAACAGAGTATATATTATTTAGTGATGATCAAAAATTTATATAAAACAACCATTATTATATAAATATATATTAAATATCAAATAAAAGATACATAATAATAGGCTCTTTTAGACTCACAAACTTACGAACCTCTTAAGTTTTTAAGTTTCAAATAACTGATTATAATGGTGTAATATCATTATCTATCATTATTGTTCTAAACTTGCACAAACCAAGGTACATTTGTACTCAACAGTCAACACCCACAATTTGACTACAATTATCATACGGACAATTCAAGTACAAAGTACAAACTGAGTAGCTTGCTGAGCCCATCCCATTGGGCGTTCTAGATCACAAAAATTGGCATACCTATGAAAAGTAGAATTATCAATTATGTGGTCCCATAAACAACCAACCGTATTACGGTGAAGTGGTATAGAGGCTCAATGATAGAAGATTCATGGCTAAAAGGTCAGGGGCTCGATTCTTGAGAGCGTCGGGTTTTACCGATCATTCAATTGTCGTGCTTTCGGGCGGGTGGATAGTCGGGTTTTTCCTGGAACTGGTGAACTTGATGAAACCAGGAGCCGGTGGAAGGGGTCCTGATTTGACTGAGTAGAGACTCCAAAGGGAGTTATTAGCGAATTTCTTTGGTCGTTAAAAAAAAGTGGTCCCGTCCCACACAACAAGATGTCACGATGAGGATAAAGTATTAAGATGATGACTATGACAAGTGTTTCACATTTTTATGTTAGGTACACTGTTTTGAAAACCGGACCGGACTGGCTGGTCGGACCGGGTTCCGGGTCCTGGACCGGTCCGGTTCGGGTGTTTGGACCGGCATGTAAGTGAACCGGCCTCGGACCGGAAAACCGCCCGGTCGAACCAGAAAACCGGTGCTCGGACCGGAAACCGGGTGGTCGGACCAGTTTTTTTTATTATTTTTGGGTTTCGAATCATTTTTGGACCGGTTCGTTGGACCGGCCGAATCGGTGAACCAGCCGGGGGTCCGGTTCGACGTCCGGTCCGGTTCTGAAAACCTTGGTTAAGTACCAACCATGAATACGAAAACTTACAATTCTATTACATTTAAATTTCCATTGAAAACTCATGTTCATAACTTTGTAAATATGTTTTATAAATTTGTTAAATAAAACAGGCCACTTCAATCACTACCTCCCTATGATCGAACCCTTGACTCAACTTTAGACGTAAGCGCTCTAACCGGAACAATCTACGAAACATACACTGTGCAAAAAAATAAATAAATAATATTTGTACTCACTTAGCAACCTCTAGTAGCTCCATCGACGCGCTCGCACTCAGCTCGGCTCAGTTATACCCATTTATTTAAACAAAATAACACATGGAAGAATTTGATAAATATTAATATTTAAAAAATATAATAATAATAATAATAATAATAATAATAGAAAGTTATCTTGTCCACATCAAAAGGCAGTTGACCGTTTGACCAATTTGAATCTGGTCAAAATCACAAGAACAATCATAAACCCTAAATCTGTCAACAAAATCCTTACGTTGAATTAAGCTGCAATGGAGATTGAGAGCCTGTACGACGTCGTTTCCGGTGCTCCGGTAACAGAGGCCTTCAATCTAATGGTTCAGACGGTCATTGCTGCTGAGAAATCTGTTTATTGGCTTCTCTTTCTGGTAAATATTTACTACATTATGAATATTATTATTATTATTATTTCTTTTTACGAGATCTGTGTTATTGTGATGTTCTGGTGTTAGTCTTAAGTTGTTGTTATGTAAATTAGAGATATTATTGTTGTGTTGATGGTCTTGATTCTGCTTTGATGAGTAGTGATGCTTCTGTAAGTAGATCTAGATTAATTAAATGCGTTTAGGGCTGCAAATAAATGTTTTCACTAACCGTTCATTAACACTTACCGAAATGTCTGTTCATTAAGGAAATGAATGTGTTCATGTGTTCGTTCGTTAATTTAGGTGGCGAATACAAACGTTCTGTTGATGATGTAACTTTGTATTAGAGTGTGTCTGTTCATTAAGTATGTAACTTTGTATTAGAATGTGTAATAATACTGCTTAAAATTGCGTGTTGGGTCGGATTTAACGGAACTTCTTGCTTAGATCTGTTGATGATGTTCATGAATCTGCTTCATTTCAGTAGTTTATATTTGTTTATTTTTTCAGGTTGGGTCAATGTCAAATAATGCCGATGTTTTAGCTGACCTGCTTGAAACAGAGAAAAGGTGTGATACAGTTTTTGGATTTGTAAATAGTTTTGCTAGTTCACTTATGAATGAGTCAGTGAATGAGACGCTGAGTCAATTCGGTTGTGTTTGACTTTTGATCTCAAATGTGTAGAATAAAAAAGATCAGCTAAAACAGGAACTGAAGCCGTTACAAACGGGTTGAACGGGTCAAACTACGCACAAGTCTGTATATTTTTAATGCATACGACTGTAGTACTATTCTTTTTGTTAACCTACTTGACATAGTTTCGTTAAAAAAATGTTTGCAGTTCAATCCAACTTGGCTCGACGTGTTTTGGTTAGTGATAAAAATGACTAGTTTAAACCCTACCCGTTTTGACTACCCAACCAACCGATTCATTTTTTCTTTGTTTTTGTGCTCTGCAACTCTGTGTCTTAAGATGGAGTTACATCTGTGCAGCTTTCCTTTTAGTGATCTTACCAAAGTTTCAAGACCTGATGCTGAATGCAAAGACAGCGGTGAATCAGAGGATGGTAGTGATGATGATGATGATGCTGATGTTGGCGATGATAGTGATGATGATGCGGAAGATTCATCTGGAGAAGAGGATGATGATGAACAAGGGGATGCCGACAGTGATTCTGATGCCAACGATGAAGATGATGATGATGATGATGATGACGACGATGATGATGAAGATGATGACGATGATGATGAAGATGACGAGGATGATGATGAAGACGACGAGGAAGATGAAGGGAACCAACCACCTTATAAGAAGAAAAAGTAGGAAAACAATGGTGTTTTCATTAGTTTACTTGTTTCATTAGTCATTACCAGATTTAGATCTTTAGACATGAGAGTTTAGACTTTAGATCAGGACACATTATTTTCTTTTGCATTCTATAATTTTGTTCTAAACTCAATTCTGTTGTAAGATCAGATATTTCATTACTTTAATGATTAAAAATTTTCGATCATCACAACTTCAAATTGCTATATTAATCAGGGTTACTTTCAACTATCTTTTTAAAACTAATATCATATCATATTTAGAACCATAATATCATATATACTTTTTTTTTTTATAATCATGATGGGCTGTGGGTTTTGTGGGGTTATAACTTATGATGTGAACTTGATAGGAGTTGAAATGAATAGCACAAGCATAACATACATATTCATTAATTCTAACAAATGTGTACTTAAAATCGTATAACACTTTTAACTAAATGAGCCAAATGAGTTGTAAACGTGTTGTAATATTAAACAAATCAATACATTGTTTATTTTATTATTTTTATGAACGATAATTTTTTAAACGTTAATTCCACCTTTACCTTGCAAGGATTTAAATCCACAAACTCACATTTGTAAGTAAGAATTTTTCCAAAGAAAGGTGTGCGAAGCCTTTTGACTTTGCAAGTATTGAGTAATATACATATACAATAACCAAAACCTTGATTATTTTTATGACAACCTTGATTATTTTTATGTCATGTATGTGTCGTCTTACCCGATTCAACACCACTCGCTTTGGTAATCGCATCCACATCTTCCGTCGGTCATTATTGGGTCATTTAACCCGGCCAAAACAGTCGGTATCCTTTGTTTCGCGTAGACGCGGTACCGGTTCAAAAAAAAAAAAAAACAGTTCTTTTTAATCCATCCATACCCATTTAAAAGCTTGGGTTACATACCCACCACACCCATTCCCTTTTCCCCTCAAACCCAACAAACTCAAACCCATACCAGAACATAAACCAAACACCAACTAAGAAAGCAAAGGAAGTGTGCTTTGTGCACTCCAAAAACAGAGATACAATTTCTTTTTCTAGATGTCTACAACCAAAAAAGACAGCAAACATCTGGAGGCTAACTGTTCCAACATAAAATTAAAAACTACCATGTTCCAACATCATCATGTTATCATCATCATCATCATCATCATCATTTGACTATCTAACATATAAAAAGAAAAAGAAGAGAGAGGCTAACTTAGGTGCTATAAGATGTTTGGAGGACTACAGTTTAAAGAGCAGCCCACCATGAGCAGCGAAAAAGGGTGCAAACACAAGTGATTCCACAGCCATAAGTTTGATGAGAATGTTGAGTGATGGGCCTGAAGTGTCCTTGAGTGGGTCACCGATGGTGTCACCGATCACAGCGGCTTTGTGCGGTTCAGACCCCTTTGGTCCGAGGGTTCGTGCATGTTCTGATGCGCCAGCCTGGACGAACAGACAATGATCAAGATTATTATTAGCCATAAGAAATAACAAGGATCAAATGGGTCGAACGGGTCCTGGTCAAGAGTAGCCAAAAGTGTATTTTTGATGCATAAAATCTATTTTACTAAAAAAGTTAGATTTCTGAAATAATATAATAAGATCAACATTTTAAGTACCAACAAAAAATTATAAAAAAATTCTGGGAGGGTCAACCCGACCCAACACATTAAAAATGGGCCGTTTGACCCAACCAGCCCATCTTGCCACCTCTAAAAGTTTCTAATGATAGCATCTAAACAGATAATCACCTCAATATACTTCTTGGCATTGTCCCATGCACCACCGGTGTTTGATGCAGAAATCGCAACCTGGACACCACAAATTGATAAAAGTTTTAAACAACTCACTTGTAGAAATTTGCTCAAGAATATGGGCTAAAAACATTAATGTTCATAAAGATATTAAGTTTGTTGTAAATTTTAAGCAAATTTAATAAAAAAAAATATGCATTACCTGGACACCAGAAACTAGTGCGCCAGCAAGGACACCGGACAGGGTTTCGACTCCAAAAAATGTACCAACAATCAAAGGAGTCAGCATCACAAGGGCACCAGGTGGAATCATTTCCTTAATAGACGCATCGGTTGAGATTTTCACACATGTGGTGTAATCAGGCTTCGCAAGGCCTTCCATGAGACCCGGGATGGTGTTAAACTGCCGCCTAACTTCCTCCACCATTTTCAAGGCGGCACTGCCCACACTCTTCATGGTCATGGCTGAAAACCAGTACGGAAGCATGGCACCAACGATTAGACCTATGAAGACTTTTGGTGTCAAAACATCAACTGTTTCGATGCCTGCACGGCTCACAAAAGCTCCAAATAGAGCTAATGAAACCAGTGCAGCTGAGCCGATGGCAAATCCCTATAAGATAACGTAAATGACATCAGAATCAATATTTTTAAGAGTTTTACGGTATCAAGAAAAAAAAAATAATCACCTTTCCAATGGCGGCGGTGGTGTTGCCGGCAGCATCAAGGGCGTCAGTCCTTTCACGGATTCTATGACTCATACCTGCCATCTCAGCAATGCCGCCAGCATTGTCACTGATGGGCCCATAAGCGTCTATAGCTAGACCAGTGGCAATGGTGCTAAGCATTCCAAGAGCAGCAACCGCAATACCGTACATGGCGGCAAAGCTGAAACTGACAAAGATGCTGATTGCTATGGCAAAAATAGGAATGATTACAGATTTATATCCCAATGCAAGACCGAAAATAACATTTGTTGCAGCTCCGGTCCTGCAGGAATCAGCAACATCTTGCACAGGGCTGCATACATTAGAAGACAAATGAATACAGGTTCACAAACTAAAACATAATATAACAAAAGAGTTAATTGCCAATTTAGTCCCTGAGGTTTGTCAAAAATTGCTACTTTCATCCAAATCTTGTTTTTTTTTGTCAATTTAGTCCCTGTGGTTTCATTTTTTGTCATTTTAGTCCCTAAGGTTTGTCAAAACTTGTCACTTTCATCCAAATCTTGTATAGTCCACAGGGACTAAAATGACAAAAAAAATGAAACCACAGTGTCTAAAATGACAAAAAAAAAGATTTGAATGAAAGTGGCAATTTTTGACAAACCTGAGGGACTAAATTAGCTGTAATTTACCTGTAAGCATTGCTGGTGTAGTACTCGGTCACAAAACCAATGATAAGTCCCGCCCACAAACCGACACATACACACAAGAAAAGTTGCCTGCATAAAGATGACAAAATTAATCAACTTTAGTGTGATTTCGACGTTGCATGTATAAATGAACCGATAAGAAAACTTATGCTTACCAGTTATATACGACCTTTTGAACACCGAAGTTAAATATTGTGAAGGACGTTGGGAGAGCAATGAAACTAACGACTGCAATACCAACGGTCATAAGAACAGTGGAGATGATGAGCTGTTTCTTCAATGCCGTTTGGATTTCATCAACAACTTTGATTTCAAAGAAATCAGTTGCAAACAGTGTGGTTATCAAGCAAACAAGAATTCCAATGGAGCTCACGAGCAACGGATAACACATTGCAGTGAAGTCGTGCTCAATTCCAAAGGAAGAAATGGAAGCAACAACAAGTGCAGCACATGATGATTCAGCGTACGAGCCAAAAAGATCAGATCCCATTCCAGCAATGTCCCCAACATTATCTCCAACGTTATCAGCGATAACCTATAATAAAAATACGAAATTTGAAAGTTATAACCATGATGTAAAATCTACATGAAAAACTAGAGGTGACAATGTCATTTCAGGTTTTGTTTTATCGCTACCGGAGTAACGGCAGGTGTAACACAATATTTATTTTTAAAAGGCGGCATGTCAAACAAGATGAAATTTGCCTAAAGTGTAGTTATATTTGTATAGAACTGCCTAGAGCGGTTTATTCGAATAAACAGATTACTGTTAAATGTTTGAAACACTATTCATAAAATTTGGACAAAATAGGGGTGTAAATGACACGTAGCGGCTCGAGAGCTACTCGGGATCGGCTCGGTAAAAAGCTCGAACGAGCGGAGCCTTAACGAGCCCGAGCCTGAGTTCGAGCCTGAAATATGACTCCTTTAGTTATCGAGCCCGAGTTCGAGCCTTACATACAAAGCTCGTTGCTCGCGAGCCTAAACGAGCCCAAACAAATGTTATATATATATATTTTATATATACGATTTTGTCCTTTGAACATGTTCAATTTTAACTAATAATATTGGTGAGCCGAGCTCGAGTCGAGCTTTTGCTCGTTTAAGCCACTAAAACGAGCTCGAGCTGAGTTTTTAGGTCGTTTAAATTATTTTTAAATTATCTCGAGTCGAGCCGAGCCGAGCTCGAGTTCTTAGGTTTTACTTTCGAGCCGAGCTCGAGCTCGGAATAGTAGGCTCGAACCGAGCCGATCTCGAGCTCGAGCCTCAAAAACCATGACGAGCCGAGTTCGAGCCTAGTCAAGCTTGGGGTCGGCTCAGCTCGTTTACACCCCTAGGACAAAATATGTTGTGGTTAAATGCAACATGGCCCTGCCCGTTTAACCCCTACCAAAAATTTCTCATTTTGACATGTTACACACGCCTGACCCTCCCATTTTGCATTACTATGAAAACTGATAGTATTAAATTCGCTTACAGCAGGATTTCTAGGGTCATCTTCTGGAATGTTCCTTTCGACCTTCCCAACAAGATCAGCACCGACATCCGCAGCCTTAGTATATATACCGCCACCGACTCTTCCAAACAAAGCCATAGAAGAACCACCAAGTCCATAACCAGTTATAGCCTCAAAAAGTCCTTCCCAGTCATCTCCATAATACAACTTAAACAAATTAATCGCAATGTACAGAACCAAAAGCCCGTTCGCAGCAAGAAGAAAGCCCATTACAGCACCAGACCTAAACGCTACTGCAAAAGCTTTACCGACACCTTTTCTAGCTTCTAGTGTTGTCCTTGCATTAGCATAAGTGGCTATTTTCATTCCAAGAAAGCCGGAAATGAGCGACGTGATTGCACCGAGCAGGAAGGCGATTGTACTGAAGGCGGCAGTTGCTAGTGCAGGCTTGCACATCATGGTTACATCATAGGTGCATTTCTGGCTTTTGGTGCTGAAGCCCTCAACCGAGCCCAGGAAAAGAAAGATTAAGATTGCGAAAACGACCATGAAGATACCGACGTACTGGTATTCGGTAAACAAGAAGGAGGTTGCACCTGTTGTATTCGAAACAAAAATTAAAAACATGTATTAAACTAGCAGAAAGTAGGCATGAGTGGTGAGCACAAAACGGACTAACCAAACCAAACTTACAATGTGGGTTGGTTTCGCCTATGCCTCACTCCAAAACCGAACCACACTAAAGTAACTGACCCAAATTAATAAGCAACTATTCGGTTTAGTTTTTTGTAACAAAAAATTATGGGTGGGTATCAACTAAGCTTCACTCCAAAACCGAACCACACTAAGGTAACTGACCCAAACTAATAAGCAACTGTTTGGTTTAGTGTTTTTTTTTTTTTTTTTTTTTTTGTAACCGGAAATTACAGGCTGGTTTTGACTATGCCACACTCCAAAACCGAACCGAACAACATAACTGGCCTACAAAACCGAACTCCAAAACCAAAACCAAACTGCACTGAACTTGTTTGAATGCTTATTACTGGATTTATGAGTTATGACACATTCATAATTTTGGGCCAAAAGTTTAGTGCCCGAGGCCGAAAGCATTATTTAGACTAAAATTCATAATTTTGGGCCAAAAGTTTAGTGCCCGAGACGCCGAAAACACTATTTAGACTAAAATTCATAATTTTGGGCTACAAGATTAGTGGCCAAAAGGCCAAAATCATTATTTGGACTAAGTTTCATAATTTTGGGCCACAAGTTTAATGCCCAAAAGGCCAAAATCATTATTTAGACTAAGATTCATAATTTTGGGCAAAAAGTTTAATGCCCGAAAGGCCAAAAGCATTATTTAGTGCATGTTTGGCTCTCCTTATTTGTCCTTCTTATCTCTTATCACTTATGACTTTTTTAAAAAGAAAAAGTTAATAAGAAGAAAAAAAATTTGTTATTGGTTTGAAAAAAGAGTTTTTACTCCTTGAATTGAAAATGAGATAAGTTATAAATTACAAATTGTGAGTTTTTTTATTAAGGAGATAATGAGGTGGAAAAGAAGACAAATAGATAAGTTAGTTTAGTAATGAGGGGGAAAAGAAGACAAGTAGATAAGTTAGTTTGGGATTGGGGTTGGTGGCCCAATGGTAGAAGCAAAGCTTCTAGGAACACCTAAGGGGGAGGTTATGGGTTCAAGTCCTCACAAGGAGTAGAAATTTGCCGTTAAAAAAAAAATTTTAAGTGTGTTGGTGGTGGAGTGGTTTTCTGGTGTGGTTTGGTTGTGCAAGGTCCCAGGTTCGACTCTTGGGGGAGGCGGTTTGGTGGCTTTTTGCCATTGGGGTTGGTGGCCCAATGGTAGAAGCAAAAGCTTCTAGGAACACCTAAGAGGGAGGTCATGGGTTCAAGTCCCATAAGGAGTAGAAATTTGCCGTTCAAAAAAAAAAGATAAGTTAGTTTGGCCACAAGATTAATGCCCGGAAGGCCGAAATCAATATTAGACAAAAATTCATAAATTTGGGCCGATTTGGACTCAAAACATTTCAAGCCCAAATGTGAAACAAAAAACCCAACCCATAACCGACCCGAAAACCAAAACCTATCCGTTTCTTTTTCTTTTTCTTTTCTTTTTTTTAATAAATGGAACTTTTCATTTATTAAAACTTGCCAAGTTAATTCAAAACAAAAATTTCATTTCTATTTCGGTTTGAGCCCAAAACCGACCCTGTTCACCCGAAAGCACCCAGAATCACAATATTATCATTCAAACAGAAATTAAGACGCTATTAATTAATCCTATAACCAATTTCTGTTAGATTCTTAATCCAAACGCAATCCCTACCCACAAACTAAAACCAACACTTAATAAATTAAATTAAATTAAAACACAAAAAAAACAAGACGATCTAACTAACCTTCAGAAATAGCGTTCTGTATCTCAGCACACTTAACAACAACGTTATGATCATTAACACCCTCTTCTTCCTCAATCAAATAATCATCATACCCATTTTTATTATTACTATTATTATTTGGACCGTTACGTTCAGGTGTCATCTTGACTCTTGACACTAAAAACCATTGTAGTAACGAGAATATTATTCCGATTACTGCGCATACCGGAATAATAATCTCCGTTGCTAATGTTGACAGTACGGCCGGAGCCATTGTTAGATAATAATATATAAAATAATAATATTATTAACTAATAAAACTAGAATGAAAGTGGAAATGAAAAAGAAAGAGAAAACGACGACGTTTTGGTAGGAAGGATAGGTCTGTTGGAAATTGAAGGAGGTGATTATAGTTGGAGGCGGTGAGTATTTATAGTGTGAGAGATAAATATATAGATGGATATTATTATTATTATTATTTTATTATTTCTTATTTCTTATTATATTGATAGAGATATATTATAGAGAGAGGATAAGGTGGACACGTAAGCATATTATTATAGGATGGGATCTGCTTTTAGGGTTTTACGGTGCAGCCGCATGATTAATCGGACGGTGGAGATTTGAGGATTGGGTTTAAGGTTTTAATAAGTGTGATTTGGAAATATTTGGCATTTTAGTGTTTTTATACTTTTTTTTTAAGGTTGTGTTAGAGTATAGCCTCCGTATTAATTTGAGGGGGCCTACATATCATATAGAGTGGGTATAAGTTGTTGTGAGTAGTGGAGAAAGAAAAAATATATAGAGGAGATACTGTTCATCAGTAAATTTGGAGGAGGTACTGTTCATCTTCCATAATTTTTTAATATTTTTGAAAGTGGTTGTGAGTAGAGGAGAGAGGAAAGGTAATGATAAAAGTATAGAATAAGTATTATTAAATAGAACGAAGTGAAAAAAAGTAGTTTTTTTAGAGTAATTATACAGAAAATATAGAGAGTTTACTGTGAATGCTCTTATAGCGTTAAACTCTTGGTTAGAAAGTCACTTCTGCTTAGGATTGAATCCTTCCCCACATGAGTTTCTCATTTCAAGTCTAATGGTTATTTTTTCGGTGGAAGACGTAATCGAACTTGAGACCCTGGACAAGGACCCTACAAATGTGGGTAAACTTTTCCACCTCTGTTGCAATTACTAGGCTACAACATCATTTGCATTTTTTATACTTTTGTTGACATGGACTCGGTCGATGGCATATGTATTTTATTTATTTATTTATTTTTAATAATGGGAGTAATTTATACGTCTCTTGCGTTTGTGAAGTATATTATTGAAAAATGCTTAATTGTTCCATATTTTGAACTTATCATATGTCCACTTTTTTAAGGATGTTATACTTTGAATATGTTCTCTTACCTTTTACTTTTGATAAATGAAATCAAGAATTAAACTTTACTTTAAAAAAAAAAATCATACAATGAAGATTGGGCTGTTGGGTTGGAAGAAAGAGATTGATGTTTTTTTGAGACCAAGGTCTATGTGCAAAGACCTTTTTCACGAGTGGGAGGGGATGAGAGATAAAAGAAGATTAGCTCATGACTCATGAGTTTTAATTTTGTCCGAAAAGTATTTACATAAAACTCATTGGTTGTGTGTTATTAAAGAGGAGCAGAAACAAAAAATAACAAGAATAAATTTCATAAGTAAAGTTTTAATTTCTAAATGACTAATACGATACAAAAGGAGACCTTAAAAAACGATTTTCTAAAGAAGCTATGGATTTAAATATAATCTTAACTATTTATTATTGGCCAATAACAGTCTCAACCACAAAAATAACCTTTAGCAGTCCCAACTTTCAGATATTTTGCTCTCAATAGACCCCCCGTAACTCACACTAACGCCGTTAGCTGAAACTCACAATTCTAGGCAATTTTTCACCGAGTTTGAAAGAGAGAATCGAGACGATGATATTGGTATGTTCAATTGCAGAAATGAGCACGGTTCGATGGTTTAATCATCAGTTCTAGTCATCCCATCCGAGGAGAACATCAACCTACAACCAACGAACCGTGCTTAATTCTGCAATTGAACATACCAATATCATCGTCTCGATTCCCTCTTTTCAAATCCCGTGAATAATTGCCTAAAATTGTGAGTTTCAGCTAACGGCGCTAGTTTGAGTTAACGGGGGTTCCATTGAGAGCAAAATGTCTGAAAGTTGGGACTGCTAGTGATTATTTTCGTAGTTGGGACTGTTATTGGCCAATAGTCAATAGTTGAGATTATTTAAATCCATTACTCTTTTTCTAAATTTGGCAGCTATTTCCAAATCTTCGAAATTACAAACCGATTTTCTATTTTTTTAATGTTAAAATAAAAAATAAAAATATAGACGTAAATTATGCTAATCATTGATTTACTTATTACTTAAAATAGGAAAGTCCTGAAAATTGACGAAATTGAGGAAAACTATTAAGACAGAATCAGGGTCTTAAATCAAGGAACTATGCTTTGACAGCTGGCTAAACCGCTTGCGGCATTTTTCATGTGATCCGGCTCGTTGAGACCTTTTAGTCACCTGCTTGTGGACTCCGTAACTCCAATCATAACCCAAGTTATGCTCGTTTAAAGTTTAGGTCATTTCTGCATTGTTTTCGGGATCTAATTGGGTCATGTAGGAGTTCTTTGCAATGAACTGCATGCTCCCCATATTTATCCATACAAGCTTTTGGGGTGTTACAAAAACGATATACCGCATCCACCATAAAATGGGCTTGACAAGTCCACAACCCAAAAAGTAACTCAGCAACCCCCATGCATGACCTAAGCAGGAGGATCAAGTTCACTTTGGGGATCTCTAAGGTAGGACAAGAGTTTCATAAGGTTAACCGCACTTGAGGCTCGCCGCGCTGCCAACTCTCCAATAAAGCTAGGATCTCGGCTACCAGCCCCACCAAAGAGCTTAACCCCACTCTCTGGGAGCAATCCTTTTCGGGAAAAGGCCATCCAGAATTTCAGCCCATCACACGTCGGCCAAAAGACCTCTGTTTTCTTAATAATGAGATGAACCCCCAGGAATGGCCCCTTCGCGTTAATAATGTATAAAGCCTTAGAAACCTTAAATGCATTGCCTATACTCGTCCCATCATCCAAGTACCAATCATGAAACGGGAGGGTACAGTGTTCTTGAACTCATAAAATAAGGGGGGTGTAAGGCAAGAGCAAAGAGAAGAGGCCCCAAAGGATCTCCTTGTTGCACTCCGGTAGTAGCCCCAATACAATCGCTACCAACGTATAACCTAGCAGGCTGAGCGTAAAGAAATTGGACCCATCGATAGATAGACGGGCAGCGCTGGTAGACGTCTTGGAGAAAGATTGCGCGATCAACAGTGTTGAAGGCATTGAAGAAATCCATTGTAACACAGCCATGGAACCATTCACATGAAAGGAGAACCATTCACATGAAAGGAGAACAACATGATAATCAAAATAAAGAATGTATGTATGTGTAATTGGATTGATTTTTATTTTTTATTGAAATATCTTTTTGTCTTCATGTTTTAAACCTGAAAAATAGTTATCTTTGTGAAAATCTAGACATTAGGTTTCGTTTCGTATGTTCTTATCTTAATTTACACCTTTTTTTCAATTTCGTACTATGAATTTTGAATAATCAACTTTAACGGGAAGTTGTTAATTGGTGATGATTTTGTATTTTTGTTGGTAATTGATTTCAAACCACCTTTTTTCAAGTGGTTGAGAGTTTTATTTACATAGTAAAAATGGGTAAGATATAGAAGTGACTGTGAGGTAGCCGTTTATAAAACAATGAGATTGAAAAAACTTTTTGTGAATAATTTTATCATATACCCATTACCCACTAAGTTAAAAAAATATTATATGAATAGGCTTGGCTATAATTTATTTGGTTAAGTTTTATCTGTTGGAATCCATCTTTCCGGTTAGGGCGGACGGGGTGGTCCGTGATGGCCACCCCGTGATGCCGCGATGGCCGCGAAATACCGGCCCTTGTGGTCAATCACAGCCGTGAAGAAGGAAATCCGTGATGCACATCACAGTGATAAGCAAGAAAGAAAGGTTGGTGGTGGTCCCTTGGCAACCAAAGTCAACAACTTTTTCTTTGTTTTTTATTAAAAAATAGTGATGGGTAAAAAATAGTGATGGGTCCCACTAAAATCACTTTTTCTTTGTTTTTTATTAAAAAATAGTGATTGGTGTGATGGGATGAGGTGTCACAAGATGATTGGGTGTGATAGTTTTAGTGATAATTGTGAACACCGTCACATGGGTTTAGTGATGAAATGTGATATAATGTAATAAAATGAGGTGACACAAGATGATTGGATGTGATAGTGTAATGAGTGTGATAAATCATTTACCACCCCTTATGGCCTTAGAAAGAGATGATGATGGTGGGATAATACTTTTGCCTTTTCTTTTGTACTCTTTTTTTGTCTTTTTAGAATTACTATACATATCAAAACATGTACAAAAATAAGTTACCAAAGTATGAATCTAGGATATCCTAAATCAAACATTACAACCCAATCAAAGAACTAACGAGTTCAAGCCAAACACTACCACTTCTAAATTAGTAGTACTAATAATACTATATTGATTTAAGGTTTGGTGGGTCCAAATAAAGCCATAGGATGCATAGAGTCGTGTGCAATAGATAACACTTGCACTTCACTATGTCTTTTGCCAATTTGGTCCACCTACTTATCTACTTTCAATATTCAAAAAAATCGATAATCTCATCGGTGGCTTGTAATTGGTAAACCATCTTCTTCATATTTACCTATTTTCTTTAAAATATAATGTTGTCTAAAGTATTACGTTTTCTTCAAATACACTGTTTAGACTTTTTATCCAATATTGTTTTGGGCAAACTGGTGGAGATCGAATCGGCGGAGACTGGAGTCATTTTTTTGATGTGTAGAGACCGGAATATCAAATCAGTGGAGGTTGGACTCAATTCATAAAGAAATTACCTATAAAAATCGTAAAATTTCACCACTGCGCCAAAAAACGGTGGGAGCCGGGGCCATCCCTGGCCCTCACAAACCTTCGCTCTTGGCCGGCAAAGTATTTTTATTATTATTTCAACGTAATTTTTCGTGTTTGAGGAGAATGATATCTTCTTGGACAGTGAATTTAAGATTTTAATTACACTGTGTTCCCGAGTTTCATTAAAGGATGGAAGAGAAAGGATCTCCCTCCTCTTCCATTCTCTCCAATTCCTTTCAAATTGGAAAGATTGAAAATCACACTAAAATCCTCTTTATTATCCCTCTGATTCCCTCCTTTCCCTCCTACAAAAAACTCTGGAACACATTTTTTCCCCACTTCCTTCCTAATCCTTTCTCTTCCATCCTTTAATGAAACTCTGGAACATAGTGTTAGGGAAGGATTTTTTTTTTATTTATTTTGCAGTTGTTTTAAATTCAATAATTAGGTTTAGATACGTCGTTTCCATTTTATCTTGTAAATACATCTAATTATATTGTACAACAAGGTGTATAATACTATGTTAATGAAATCCATCTAATTTTATCTTGTAAATACATCTAAAAATAACCAAAAAACTAACCTATGCTGGTATCGGTATAGCGGTTCAAACGGTATACCGGATTTTACCGACGGTATAAAATCGATACCGTTTCCCATATTTACCGGAGTGTTTCATACTGGATTTCAATCCGAAAATGGTAATACCAGTATAACCGGCCGGTATTTACCGATTTTTAAAACATTGGGAATATCTATATTACTATAAAGAACAAAAAAAGCATCAAAGTAGTTTTTTTAACATCTTTTTATGATGGCGTATAAAGAGTCATATGCTTTAAAGCATAGATGTCAAATAAATCTTTCCAAAATTGCCCTTATTTTGCATTACCAAATTGTACCATTTAACCAAAAAAAATAAAAATAAAAAAATTCAGGTACTGATGTTTATTTTTATTTATAACCTTCTAGGTTGAATTCAATGAAACTTCAATTCAAGAACTTTAATCTTCATAATGATCATAACAAGGGCCGATTCAATTGGTTTCAACAAGCGTTTTGTTCTTTGTAGTCTTCTATGTACGAATTCAACGAAACTTCAATGTAAGAACTGTAATCCTCATGATCATCATAACAAGCGCCGATTCAGTTGGTTTCAAGAGGCGTTTTCTTCTGGCAATCAACCCTCACTGAAACAGACTCATCATTGCCATTTAATTCCAAACTTAATGTCATCGCCCTCCCTTTATATCTTTTATATCTATATATATTAACCCATAGGTCCAACAATAATCTCACAAACTGCTCCAGTTAGGAAGCATGAAGCATCGTTGACTCAACCTCTTCAAAACCACTAAAAAGCACTCCAGTCAATACTAAAGTCTACCAGTCCCGCTGGACTTTATCGTGAAATCAGGCCAATGGGACTCAACGGTGGTCTACATACATTGTTATTCATGGGGACCACCGAATGCTTGGACAAGGAGTAAAACAGGTTGGTTTGATTTATGGTTCTTGTATGTGGTTAATAGTAATTATTTTGTAATTATGTTAAATCTCTAAATCTTAGGAAAGGTTGTTGTACCCATTGATTACTTTCATAGATTATAGTCAACTATTGTATTATATATTTGGACGTTTGTGAATATGAAAGATCATTCGGTCAAATCATATTATCTCCTTTATGGTATCAAGTTCAACCTCCGATCCTATTTCTTCTCCTTAACCTACCGCCGCCGCAGACCTCTTCTGCCGTCGGCTTCACCACCCTTCCGCCCTCTTTCCTTTTCATTCACTCTCTGCTACTCCTTTCTACCCTCCTCCTCTTCTCTACAGCCATGGACACTAAGCTTCACCCAGCCATGGCAGTCACTAACATCAAAAATATGATTCCCCTCATCTTTGAAGACGAATCCTCTCACTACTCTACCTGGACAACCATCTTTGAGGTGCACTGTCGGGCTTATCAAGTCTATGATCACTTGCAGCCTCGTCCCGCCACCACTGCTCCAGCCGGCTCCTCCTCCGATGCCGACGCGGCTAAGTCTCTCACTGCAAAGGCAAAAGCTGATGCCCTCTGGGCACACCTTGATGCTTTGGTCCTGCAGTGGATTTACGGTACCATCTCAAAACCCCTTCTTCATATCATTCTTGTCCCGGGTTAAACCGCACACGAAGCATGGCTCGCTATCGCCGACCACTTCAACGACAACAAAAGTGCTCGTCAGATTCAATTCATCTCCAACAACAGTTTTCTAACATCCATCTTGAAGCATTCCCGAATATGGCTGCATATTGTCAGCAAGTGAAACACCTTGCGGATCAGTTGACAAATGTCGGGGAACCTGTGGACAACCAGCGGCTGGTCACACAGCTTTTAGCGGGTCTCACTGAGGCCTACGAAAGCATCTCCACGGTCTTGCAGAATCGGGACCCTCTACCGCCCTTCAGCGAATGCCGATCTCGTCTCACCATGGCCGAAACCACGAAGAAAAATCTCTCCGCAAGGACTGCAGTCACATCGGCCACTGCTCTGGCAGCCACCACGTCCTCACAACCTCATGACACTGCTGCCGCTTCTGTCACCAATCAGGCAGGAACCGTAGTAAATCCCGGGGTCGTGGTCGTGGTGTCTCCCGCAATGGACGCTCATCCGGTGGACAACCTCAACACCCTTATATAGTTTTTCCAAACTCCTGGACAGCCAACCAGTGGCAATCCCTCATGCAAACCCCTCAATCTTCGTGGTCCACACGAGCCGCTACACCACCGTGCCCGTACCCGTCAACTCCTCGGCCTAACAACAACTCTGCTGGTATCCTAGGGGCCGCTCCAGACCAAGCCTATACCGCTACACTGTCCCATACGGACATCCAACAAGCATTATATGCCCTGTCTCTCAATCAACCAGATCCGCATGGCTTAATGGACACTAGCGCTTCGGGCCACATGAAAACTCCTCAAGGTACCGACTCTCCGTCTACTTTTAATACTTGCACTAATAAATACATTGTAGTTGGTAATGGTATGACCATTCCTGTGATTGGTCAAGGCAACCTAACCCTACCACCCCCTTTCCCGCCTTTTAAATTAAATAACGTCCTTTATGCCCTGAACCTAGTTAAAAACCTTATCTCGGTCCGAAAACTTACTACTGATAATTTATTGTCCATTGAATTTGACCCTTTCGGTTTTACTGTGAAGGACCTCAAGACCAAGGCACACCTCCTGCGATGCAATAGCTCGGGCGACCTATACCCACTGACAGCACCACTTCCTTCCAAGACCACCTCTACTGCTTTTGTGGCCACCACTCAAGACCGTTGGCATCAACACCTACCCGAGCTCCTCCGCCTTGCATTCTTTACCTTTATCATTTTCTAGTTCATCTAATAATAATGACAAAACTTTATGTCAAGCTTGTGTTTTTGGTAAAAGTGTACGTTTGCCATTTTCTAATTCTTGTAATCATACTTCCTTACCTTTTGATATAATTCATAGAGATCTTTGGACCTCTCCTGTGCCTAGCACCGGGGTCACCGATATTATGTTTTGTTTTTAGATGATTTTAAAGACTTTCGTTGGACATTTCTTCTAACAAATAAATCTAATGTCTTCACCGTCTTTTCCATTTAACACTTTCATAACCACCAATTCGGAGGCAAAATTAAACAGTTTCAATGTGATAATGGCAAGGAATATGATAATAGTTCCTTCCATAATTTTTGTCGCCTTCATGGCATGCATTTCCGATTTTCTTGTCCATATACCTCGTCCCAAAACGGTAAAGCCGAGCGTAAAATTAGGACAATCAACAACATGGTTCACTCCCTTTTAGCCCAATCCTCCTTGCCACCTTCTTTTGGCATCATGCCCTAGAAACCGCCACTTACTCCTTAATATCATCCCCAACAAACATCACCAATTCCTTTCCCCCCACCTCACACTTGTATCATTGTGAACCTACAAACGAACACCTTCGTGTGTTCGGATGTCTATGCTACCCTCTCTTACCTTCCACCACCATACACAAACTCTCTAACCGTTCTAAGCCTTGTGTCTTTCTAGGTTACCCACCTAATCATCGTGGTTACCGTTGTTTAGACCTCACCACCAACACCATCTTCATCTCTCGCCATGTTCAATTTGAGGAAACAATTTCTCTACCACCCTCCCTACCGAACCAAAAGATTACACATTTCTTGACAGTGGACTAAGTCCACTTCTTTGGTCTCACATCAGCCCCACTTCTCCTCCTCAAACAAATACCCAGCCCAACAATAACCGGCCCAACAGCCCCTCTAACACCTCCCCACCTATTCCAGCCCACCAGACCTGGACCACTCACTTGCCTCCTCCCACGCACATCCCTCCAGCCCACTCCCATTCTTCCACTCACTCACCGGCCCACACCTCTTCCCCACCACCCGAACCCACCAACCACCTCACGCCCCAAAACTCTAATCCCACCCCTCAAGCCCAACAGCCTACCACACCCACCACATCAACTACCCTCCACCGACTACACAACCACCGACACGCACCATGCGCACGCGCGCCATGGACGACATTTCCAAACATAAACACCATTTCAATCTTCATACCACAACGGTTGTCCATATACCCAAGTCCCCACAGGTTGCCCTTTCCTCGCCTAAATGGTTTGCCGCCATGACCTTATTAAAAATGAGACTTGGGAGTTAGTTCCTCGTCAACCAGATATGAATATTATTCGGTGTATGTGGCTTTTCAAACATAAGTTTCGCTCAGACGGTAGTTTGGAGAGATATAAAGCTCGTCTGGTCTGTGATGGTCGGGGCCAACAGGTGGGCGTCGATTGTAGTGACACCTTCAGCCCTGTGGTCAAACCGGCCATGATTCGTCTTATTCTCACCTTGGCACTATCTTGTTCCTGGCTCATCAACCAATTGGATGTCACCAATGCCTTTCTACATGGTCACTTGGAGGAAACAGTTTACATGCATCAACCCATGGGTTTTCGAGATACACGTTTCCCCAACTTTGTGTGAAAGCTGAAGAAATCCCTCTACGGCTTGAAGCAGGCTCCACGAGCCTGGTACCAGCGTTTTACTGACTTTGTTTTGATGCTTGGTTTAACACTGAGTAAGTCTGACCACTCTCTGTTCATCTATTACCATGGCCAGGACACTGCTTACCTACTTCTTTATGTGGATGACATCATCCTCACCGCATCGTCTGCTACACTTCGTGACCGTATTATGAAATCCTTATCTGGTGAATTTGCAATGAAGGATTTGGGTCCCTTATCTCATTTTCTAGGTATCTCTGTCACAAGGACTGTGACACCATGTTCTTATGTCAGCAGTCATATGCCAGGGATATCATACACAGGGCCGCCATGGACTCTTGCAAACCGGCTGCTACTCCTGTTGACACTGGCCCCAAGCTTGGTGCTACCTCCTCTGCCCCGTTTCATGATCCCACTAGATATCGTATCTTGGCAGGTGCACTTCAGTACCTTACTTTCACACGACCGGATATCTCCTATGCCGTTCAACAGATATGCATGCACATGCACTCACCCTCCGATGATCATTGGAACGCTCTTAAGCGTATCATCCGGTATATACAGGGCACTACTGACTACGGTCTCACTCTCAACCGTTTCATGATCCCACTAGATATCGTATCTTGGCAGGTGCACTTCAGTACCTTACTTTCACACACCGGATATCTCCTATGCCGTTCAACAGATATGCATGCACATGCACTCACCCTCCGATGATCATTGGAACGCTCTTAAGCGTATCATCCGGTATATACAGGGCACTACTGACTACGGTCTCACTCTCAACCCTGCCCCAAACATTTCTCTTCGTGTATACACTGATGCTGACTGGGCAGGCTGCCCTGACACTCGCCGGTCCACTTCAGGCTACCGTGTCTATCTTGGTGATAACTTACTTGCCTGGTCATCCAAGCGGCAGCCTACAGTCTCTTGCTCCAGTGCTAAAGCTGAATACAGAGGGGTCGCTAATGTTGTTTCTGAAATCTGTTGGCTTTGTAACCTGATGCTCGAATTAAACCAGCCACTCGTCAAGGCCACTTTAGTTTACTGTGACAATGTCAGTGCCATTTATCTATCGGGTAACCCTGTTCAGCTCCAGCGGACCAAACACATTGAACTCGACATTCACTTTGTTCGAGAGCAGGTACAACGGGGGTGTGTTTGTGTTTTGCATGTGCCCACACGATACCAGATTGCGGATATCTTCACCAAGGGTCTACCGCGTATCTTATTTGACGACTTTCGCTCCAGTCTCAACGTCCGACAACCTCCCGATTCGACTGCGGGGGTGTAATAGTAATTATTTTGTAATTATGTTAAATCTCTAAATCTTAGGAAAGGTTGTTGTACCCATTGATTACTTTCCTATATTATAGTCTAACTATTGTATTATATATTTGGATGTTTGTGTATATGAAAGATCATTCAGTCAAATCATATTATCTCCTTTAGTGGTGTTGCTTGTTTGATTTTTTTATATATTGATTTGAGTGATTGATGGTATACAAGTGATTATGGGTGAAATTAAGTTGCCCAAAAAGAAACCAGTTCTTGTTTCTATTGTTATATATAATTTGAAATCTTATTACTTGATTTTAGTTCTTTTATAATCTGGAAATTTTGCTCAAACTGGCAGGTAGAATTGGAATTTGTTTATTTTCCAGGTTCGATAATTTTGGAACATGGCTATGTATAACTTTTTTTTTTGTTAAAAACAAGGGCTTCCTTTATGTCTCCTTTTTTCATGGCAGTTACAATATCTGATAAATCCTGGTAAATCTCACATGGTAAAGTTAACAGTTGCTGATATGTGGTATATTGGTATGTAAGAATCTATGTAATAATTAACAATATGGCCTTATGGGTATTACTTTGTTTCTATAATAGAATTCATTGTGATGGTATGTTCAAATTTGGATCTCTGGCTGTTTAGAAAATTCATGAAACAGACGATGTATTTTCAGCAGATTATGTTTTTCTTCTGCAAAAAAATTAATATAAAATCAATCCATGAAATATATTTTGGTTGATACCTGCAACAACTATTCGCCATTTTTCCCCGTTTGACCCATTTTTACCTCTATGCACAACAATAACACTAGCATAGATTTTGCGTTTTGACCCAAACTTTGGTTGAGTTGTGTAGGTCTCTTATCATAAATACTACTTATTGTATTTTGCTGGGCTTATTTAGGTGGTGTTTGTTTTTCTCCCAGAAGCACTTCTGACCTCTTTTGTCTGCGCCGCGCAGACGCGGGCAGACGTTTTGGGGCGGGCAGACTGTTTGTTTTTCGGAAGACATTTCACTCCAAAAGCTCTTCCTGACCTCTTCTTGGTGCAGACTTGGACCAAAGTCTTCTAAGGTCTTCAAAGGTCTTCTCCTCTTCTGTTCTCCTCACCCACCACCACCACCACCACCGTCACCCACCGACAACCACCACCACCCACCACCACCACCACCCACCATCACCACCATCACCCACCACCACCACGGTCCACCACCCACCACGGTCCACCACCACCACCCACCACGGTCTAGCACCACCACCACCACCACCACCACGGTCCACCACCACCACCCACCACGGTCCACCACCACCACCACTACCTACCACCTACCACCGTCCACCCACCACCGTCCACCACCACCCACCACCACCACCACCACCACCATCACGGTCCACCACCACCACCACGGTCCACACAACCACCACCCACCACGGTCCACCACCACCACCGTCCACCGTCCACCCACCACCACTACCACCACCCACCACCGTCCACCACCACTACCACCACCCACCACCACCACGGTCCACCACCACCACCCACCACCACCAACCGTCCACCACCACCACCACCACCACCATCCACCACCACCCACCACCACCTACCACCACCACGGTCCATCACCACCTACCACCGTCCACCCACCACCACTACCACCACCACCCACCACCCACCACCCACCACGTCCACCACCACCACCTACCACCATGGTCCACACCACCACGTCCACCCCACCACCACCACCGTCTACCACCAAACTGCTGTAAAAACTCAGTTTATTTAAATTTAAGTTTATTTCAGCAGCCTGCAGACGTTAACAAACAAACAGTCTTCTTCTTGCAGACTGCAGACCTTTGGTCCACCTCTTCTCCTGCAGATGTGGTCCTCAGACTGCAGACCTTTTCCTGCAGAAAAAACAAACAGCACCTTAGTATATTCTCGGTGGTATGTGATGACGTGGGTACCCAAACCCCACGTTTAAACATATTTAAGAAGCTATCAAGCTCGGGCCAGGAAGCCGAAAAGCCAGAAGCCGGTGTAAAGAAGCTACCTGCAAAGGCTCCTCAGCTCCCTAGCACAGGACCTGCCTTACACGAGCACAGGATCTGCCTTACAGGAGGTCAGTAATAAAGGTGGGTCCAACATTTATGGGCCAGCCCAGCCCATTACTACAAAGCCCATTAGGTTTGGGGTTTCACCCTCTATAAATAGAAGGGTCACACCTTCACCCAAACCCATCCCATTTGTCTTGATCTTCACTCAAGACATCTCACTCTATCTCTCTCTCTAGAAACATTATCTCACTAACTAATCTGCCTAGCTCCCATAGAGGAGCCTACGAGCTGCTAAAGCATCACATCAGCAGCTCATGAACTCTCTATAATTACACACAAATGAGCTGTTAAGCTCCCCTGCTCAACTCACAGCTCCCATAACGGAGCTCTGGAGCTACCATATCAACGGTCTACGGATCCATGGTTCTAATAACCAACTTTCAGCCATCGAGCTAAGCAACCCGAAATCACCTCGGCCGCTAGCTAACCGCCGGTTTCAACCATCACCTCCTCTCACACTTCGTATCCCTCATTTACTCCTTTCTACTTACTTTTACATACATTTCTTGGGATAAATCACTAATGTTTGAGCGTCGGAGGGTGGTCCAGAGACCCCGGTCTCTGGACCCCTTCTAACGAGTTGTTCATGGTGCAGGTACATGCTTGGAAGGTGTTAGGTCGAACCCGAAGGAACGTCCATACCATCTCCACGCCTTATTCTTGTTGTTTCAACAAGTGGCGCCCACCGTGGGGTTATCGCGCTTAGAACATGAAACTCTTTGTGGTTTAGCCCCAAATGTTCCTAAGTTCTTTCTTTTTAAGGATGGAGAGGATGTTCTTACCGGAAAAAATCACTCCTACACCTCCCACATATGTTTGCGTTTTTTGCGCCACAAAGCCGGTGACCGGGTTCCATACACTTATAACTCGGTTGCTACATGTATCTCCTTTGATAAAAACGTCAAATCTAAAAATTTACTCATATTCTTGATGAAAAAACTACAACCTTTGAAACACATGTTTACACTTTGTTCAAACATAGTCAAAAAAGAATAGTAAAGAAGTGAAAGACTTTGTGTACACAATACTCAACCCCACTTTATGTGGTGCCATCCAAAAAGTCATTAAAAGATGATATTCTATTATGAAAAAATATCTTCACAAGAATCTGATAAAAAAAAAGAGTATGAAACATCTCAAAACATATTATTTAAAGAAATAAGTCTATTGGAAGATGTGTACACACTTGTCCCAAGGTTTGACTA
>JAUTDX010005599.1:0-32527 GCA_030844895.1 Ambrosia x helenae
TTCAACCAAAGTCATAAATGAACATATTGCAATCTTCATAAATAATATGCATCTTCATAAGCAATAGTTACCAATCAATTAAACAACATTCATAACCACATGCTCCTTGGATTGATACCCTACTTACCCTAGCTACCTAGGTTATTTAGGTTTTGTATGAACGTGACGACCGGCTCATCAAATGGCGCCGTTGCCGGGGAGCTAGTGCGCTTAGTGTTTAGTTTTTAGTTGATTATTGTGATTAACTGTTTAATTTTTGTCTTTGTTATTTCTTTTTTTTCGTTGTTACGCGTGTTTGTTAAGTGTGCAGGTAACAAATAATGCATGCATGCCACTTGTGTAAAATCTGAAGATTGGGAAATTAGCAAGACTTCGTCATCATCACAATGTATTGGGAAGATGATGATAATACTTGTCCTTGTTGTGGGAGCCCATATCATTTGTGGCGAGATTGTCCAGTGGCCTGTAAAAAGAAAGGAAGCGTTTAAAGAACTACAAGATCGTGTTATTTTTGGGCTCGAAAAACCTGGAGGTTCACATTTATCTTCTTCACATCGTCAGTCACGCTATTCAAACTCCCAAGGCTATTATCAGTTAAATAACAGGTATCAAGGGAGTTCATTTAGCCAAAGGACGCAACCATATCCAAACCATGAGGAATATAATGACTATTATCCTTATAGCCCTCAACCGGCATATGAAGAACCTCAAAACTCACGAGATTCAAAGTTTGATGCTATCATAAAATATGATAAAAGAGACGAAGCAGCGAAATGAAGTGAGAGACAAAGCTCATGAAGTTTGGTCATGCAGGTTCATCACTAGCCGAGGAATTTGCCCAACTTAAGTGTGAGCAAAACGAGTTGGCCTATGGTATTATGGTAGATGCTGATATAGATGAAGATACTGCAAGTCTTTCTGAATGGTTAAACCCAACTGAAGACTTAGCATCTCATGAAGATTTGGTGGCTGAGGTGAAAGTTCCTCACGAATCTCATCCGTGTTGATTATGGCACCCAACAAAGTGGAGGATGAAGGTTTAAAGATGAAGAGCAGGAAGGTGAGTTGGGAGGACATTGGGCAATTTATTGTAAAATGGGCCCCGCAACAAGAATGATTCAATTCTCATGCCAATAACTTGGAAGCAATTGTGGATTTGGCATGTGAACTACCGAGTATATGTTGGAAACTCGGTAGGAAAATGTGGGATAAAACCTTCATGCTTGGACTCGATGGACAAGTTGAAGGAGAATGAACAAATTGGGGCATGGAAGGTAAACTACCGGGTTATCTTGGTAAACTCGGTAGGAAAAATGTTCACTTCGACCACCGTGAGTAAGAGGTACTTGTTTGTATATTTTTGTATATATATATATAATTTTTTTTTTGTTTCTTTTTGTTCGTTTTTATTGTATTTTGTTTTGTGTGGTAGGTAAATAAACGTTGTGGGTGTGTTTCCTATATAACCCTCACGAGACCTCACTCGTCCTCATAACCGGGCTACCGGGAGGTTTAAAGGATCTATCTTAGTTAATGTATATTTTGTCCACTGATCAAAATTAACTAAAATATTACTTGGTAATGCTTTTCAACAAAAAGTAAAACCGATAACTCTTAATGTTTTTGTGAGAAGCTTGCTTCTACACACTTCCGAGTTACAGGTTTATTTATGATGGAAGTGGAACTATTTTGTTGAAGAACACATGGAATTGAAGAATGAAGAAAAACCAGGTGGATCTATTTCCATCTCTTTAATTTGATCGTTTACTTAGATTTAATAAGTGGATTGTAAACTGTATATTGTTGATTGGGGTGAATTCTTTGGTTTGGCTTTATCACATTCCCGTAAACACTTTGAAACTCTCCCTACACATTGAGGACAATGTGGACTTTAACTGTGGGGAGAGGAGAAAAATTTAAGTTTTGAAATCTACCATTTAAATTCTACACATTGAGGACAATGTTGGCCTCAAAGTGTGGGGATGGGGGGAAATACATAAAAAATTTCAATTTTTTTTCCAAAATGTCCTCAATTTTGCATTAAAAAAGACACGATTAACAAAAGCTAACATGGGATGTGTGAACCATTTTGATCCTTTGTCATGGTTAAACTCAAAGAAACCCACATGATAGATGCTTAATTATAGTTTTTTCAAAATTATGGGTGTTTACTTGGAAGTATGTCACTTGATAAGTCGATTATCCACACATGTCACATACCATACCCAATTCCCATGTGAGTTTTTTGAGCCACCATAACATGCTACATTTCACATACTATCTTTGCATGTTATGTTCATTTGAATTTGAGTGCGCCTATGTGATCATATGTGGTAGAATTTGCATCTTTTGATACGCTTGAGACCATGGGCCAATTTTAAGCACAAGAATGATTAAGGCATTAGGTTTGGCTTTTTTATATTTACACCACTTTTATATCCTTGACCCAAAAAACAACCTCCCTTAGTTAAACATTCTTGAGCCTAAACCTTTCTTTTGAAACAACCGAATTAACCCATTTAACCCATTGAACCGTTTTGTTTTTAAAACCGACATCCTCCTCATCGCACCCCACACGACCACTTCCACCTCTCCAGCCTGCAACTACATTGACCTACTCGAAACGCACCGCACACCACCGGCCAACACTAAGAACTGCACTACCACCGTCTCCACCACTTAAGATCTTGTAGGGCTTTGATTTTGGTCTGCATGCTGAAAAGAAAACGAAAACAACTTAGAAAGGTAAACAACACTAAAAAGAAATAATATAGGATTTAAAGAAATATGTGAATTTAATCTCAAAGCAGCCACTTTTTAGCATTTACAACTTTGAATTTTCGAGTTTGAAGAATATCCCATGTGTATACATGCTCTAAGAATATCTTTCTGTACAATAATGAAGATACTTTTGCATCAGGCCTACATATGAAAGTGTAAAAATGAGTTAATTTGTCTTTCCATACTCTGTATCAACAATAACTGACATTATATAGACACAACAATCTTTTTTGCAATGTTTTTAATCAAAAAAGTTGTTGACTAATGACTTGAACAAAGCATAGCATGGATATTACTTTTACTAGAGAAGACCCTAACTTAGCGACACAATTATAACAATAACTAAGTTTTGTTACTATCGTTACTATATCAAATATTGTCTCTATTGGTGAACTCCATATGCCAGATAATAAAAGGATAATTATCAGGTGTATTAATCATAATCCGTAACAGTAAAATAAATGTCAAATGCTTTGCTCCTGGTTTTTAATTGGTTCGATAATAGAATTTTTAGTAACACTAACTTTTCTTTATGATGGTAAAATTATCATGTTATGTTTATGGATTTAAGAAAACAAAACATCATCAAGAGAGTAACCCAAACCTCTTCTTCTTCTATAAAATTGACAACCTTTAGTTAACCTCTATTACTGATACGTTCTCTGCCTTTCTGCACAAAACAGAACAGATAATGGGCAAAAAGTTAATAAAGTAATTTTTTTAAATAAAATGTGGAACAACAGAATGAGATCAATTTGACTTCCACAACGTTCATTTAAGAAACTTTGTTAAACACACTGCACAAATAACAAATAATACAAACATTTAAAAAACCTTATGTGTCAAGTATCCAAAGTAACCATTAGTACATCTTTCTGTTTAGAAAATCAAGTATCCGAAACTTACAAAACGTTCAATTTCACCTTCACAGTCAAATGCCAAGAACACCATCAGTTCGAATGAACAATCTGAGTTTCAGATTTCAATATCAAAGTTTGAATTCCATGATCCTAATACAATAAACTAATAAAGAATAAAGTACAAAAACAAAATAACTCACAGCTTCATTTTCTCCATGATCCTAAAATCAAATGTAAAACTAAACCGCAAATCACAAACCAATGTTCACAAAATTGACCTAATTTATGAACACAACGCAGCACCAAATGGATTAGTAGAAAACAATTACCCAGCATCTATAGCACTGATACAAAATCAGTAACTCCAAATCACATGCTCAGAACCAAACATCAAAACAATAATATCAATTGAGTAAACATACCTTTGAATTGATGTTAACTAATTGATAATTGCAGTAGTGAAAGAAATCGATGGATTAGCACTCCAAAACGTAACACTGTGTAACATTTTAGAACCCGGCAATTCAAAACGGCCAAGAGGAGATGAAGATGATCAAAGAGAAGAAATCCAAGATACCTTTTGTTGAATTCTGATATGAAATCGGCTTTATTGAGTTTTGTAGTGGACGGTTATATTTGGTGGGAAATGTATAGGAAATTTAGAGGGAAATATTTGTAAGTTAGTTATGCAAACTTAACATACACACATACAAATGATAGTATCCGACCCTATTTATACATACATACGGTTGTGACTCAACCGACATGACTCTTAAACTAACATAACCGCTATAAACTACTTGTGACACACCGGTTCACAATATACGGTTTAGACTTAGGATATCTATCTTATTTCCTAACATATGTACAATAATATATTAACACAAGTTTTAATAAATCAAGATTATGTCTTCTAACATTCTCGCCCCTAATCTTGATTTAGTAAGAGCTTGAATCTTCACTTGACGATGAACGGGATCTTTTCTTTGGTGGGAGGTCTTGATCATCATATTCAGCGTTCTTCCTCTTTTGATCAAATTCTTCTTCTTGTACTTCTACTACCATCTCTCTTCCTTTATACTTCAAGTGATACCACTCCATCATTTCTAGGTATCGAACATAGACTTGCCTTAGGGTCATTGCAATCTCGTCCTTTGTCACTAAACTCGGTAGTCCTCTCCCGTATCCCATCGACATGGCAATCACTGCCCAATTGTCATTATTCGTCACTTTATCGTACCCTCCGAACACTTGCACCTTGGTATAAAGATCCAACAAGTTTATTGGATAACCATATCCATCCTTGGTGGCATTGGTGCTTTGTTTGTTATTTTTAGGAAGTCGTACATGAACCACTCTATGGTTTTCTCAAATTCAAGTTCGAACTTCCTTTTGTATCGTTCGACCGTAGTGGTGATGTGAATCAAATCCATAAACACCACACAATCGTTCAATCTTGTGCTATTTGTTGGATACATGACCGGCCCCCTTTCCATGAACTCTTCGGCCTTATCTTTGTTGATTGAAAAGGTTTCAAGTTTCTGAACACTGCTGCTCGTTCCTTGTCCAGATTACTGAGTTCGTTTATACCGGTTTCAAATCTTACGGTTTTGTTCTTGTGGGTCTTTGTTTCTGCAGCCGCATCGTGCGCCTCTTGTATCTTTGATGTATCCACTTTCTGCACTATGTTCTTTTTCTCGGGACACTTAAATGTGAAGTGATCATCACCATCACATATTCTACACGTAATCAACTTTCTATATTTCTGGATAATCGGCCTTCGGATGTAACATACATCCCCTTCAAACTCGATTTCTAGGCCTTCATTTGTGAGTTTTTCGATACTCAAAACATTCTTTCTAAGAGTTGGTACATAAAACACAGACTTAATTTTATGAACCTGATTTCCACTTGTGATGATTACGGTCCCCTTGCCTCTAAAATATTCCTTCCTATACCCGGTTGGGCATCCTTCAATCCCGAATGATTTGCTGAACAGTGTGAATTGATTCTTGTCTCCACAGCCGTGTTCTTTGCGTGTTAAACTTGCAAACCATATGTCGTCCCAACCCTTTTCATCGGTCCCTTTTACCATAAACTCCGTCTTCCCCATCTTCTTAGGGCACTCACGTCTGAAATGGAATGGTTGTTTGCATTTACTGCAACACATCGTAGGAGGATGTTCGGGAACATCTTTCTTGGCTTTCACTTGCCTATCAAACTCCTTCTGGGCCTTTGTCCATTCGCTTCCTTGATTCTTGGATGACGATCCTATGTTGAAATTCGAGAATTTGATGTTGAGAGGATTCTCACAATCCTTTTCTTCCATCACTGCCTTATCGGCTCTTCTTGTGTGATCATCACGATCACTATCTTCCTTGGGAACTAACGGCCACTCGTCTTTTCTTCCCATACAATCAACATCTTCGGATTCTCGAGTATCAAATATACCACAGGTCTTGGATCTTTGCTCTGATGCCATGTTGAATTCTGATATGAAATCGGCTTTATTGAGTTTTGTAGTGGACGGTTATATTTGGTGGGAAATGTATAGGAAATTTAGAGGGAAATATTTGTAAGTTAGTTATGCAAACTTAACATACACACATACAAATGATAGTATCCGACCCTATTTATACATACATACGGTTGTGACTCAACCGACATGACTCTTAAACTAACATAACCGCTATAAACTACTTGTGACACACCGGTTCACAATATACGGTTTTAGACTTAGGATATCTATCTTATTTCCTAACATATGTACAATAATATATTAACACAAGTTTTAATAAATCAAGATTATGTCTTCTAACACCTTTGAAGTTTGAATTGATGTTAACTAATTGATAATTGCAGTAGTGAAAGGCTACGGATGGAATGAAGGTTTATATAGGCAAAGTGAGATGTGCATTACCATGAAATCAGGAGAAAAAAATGAGGAGTGGGGAAGTTATTCAGGGAAAAAAGGGCATCAATAGGTAACTACAATGGTAAAAGAAAAACTGCCAAATTTGAAGAATAACCGCCTAATTATTATGGTCAGGATTTAATCTCAGCTCTAACCGTTTTAATCCGACGGTGGAGATTAATGCAAAAGCGGTTATAAGTGACAAAATGAGCGGTTACTACCTTGGTGAACAATATAGTAATAATTCCCAATACTTAATGTATAAACTTTATGTCACACATGTGGTATGTATAAGCATGTGTATTAATAAAACACTGTGTCCAATAATTTTGTTATTTTGTTGAATATGTGTGTTACCCAAAAACATATAATATTTCAAAAAACCTAATTTATCTATGTTTTTAAAGTTAAATTTACTAAACATTTTAATAATTAACATGCCGCTGCAACGCGCGGGTAACGTCAACTCGTTACATGACAAAACCATTCGACGTACAATAAAACATACTATTGAGTCGTCAAGTCAATAAGCACAAGAAATATCAACTTCAGCATTCCAAAAGGAGATGGAGATGGAACCTGAAAATAAAACACCATGAAAGGACTAAGGTTAAACGGTGTAGGGGGCATGGAATGGGATGTGACATGGCTGCCACATGTCGCTCCATGCCCCCTTCACCCCGTAACCATACCGTGTAGTCTAAAAGTACATAGTAATAATTTCATTTTCCGTAACTCCAGGAGATTAGATGCCCATAGTCAAAGATGCATAATCAAGTAGGCAAGGACCAAGGTGCAATATATTTGTATAATATATTTTATAGTTTTTTATGTAAAGGTTTCTATCATCATGTACCTAGAATTGAGATAGTAAAACCTTGGAGTGCAAACAAGCCGAGCCGCTCGCGAGCTACTTGAGCTTGGCTCGGTAAAAAGCTCGAAACAAGCCTAGCCTTATCGAGCCCGAGCCTAGCATGTGAAGCTCGCTAGGCTCATCAAGCCTTAGTGTAATATTAGTTTATTGATATTTAATAATATTTACCCCTCATTTAAAGTTGTGTAGTAAATGAGCCCGAACTTCACTTATCAAGCGAGCTCGGGCTCGACTCGTTTGCACCAAACCTCTATATTAATTTAATATACAAAGAACCACCATGTACAACCTAAAAGACTATATGTACAACCTAAGATCACACATTCTACCCATGTACAAGAGGCACTCCTGAGTCGTGCACCTCATGTACGCATGTCACCTCATGCGATTAGAAGCGTTGAGCACCTCGCGCCCAGGGGCGCTTTATTAAAACTAAGATAACTCCTATAGTATTCCAATTTGTATATAGAACATTAATAACAATCTGTGGTAAATAATAACAATAATAATGATATGGATATTTGAAAACTTGAAAATTATGAAATGATGGATCTATTGTACAAGTTTCACATAAATTTAGAGGTGTATGGCCATTATCAGAAGCTTAAAGTTCAAAGGTCCATTATGTAAACTTGCAACTTAATATAGGAAAACTGGTGGGATTTGAACATAAAAAAACTTAGCATCCAACCAACCAAGCCTTTTTGTAATATTTATACTTATCTTTTTATTTATTATATACTTGAAGCTTTGTGAGAATTATTAGATTCAGATGTGAGTATATGGAAAATCAAGAACTTACAATTTTTCAAGAAGGCGGTTGTGATGTTGTAGCAAGTTAATCAAAGTAGACATTTGAACGTTTTGGTTTCTTATCACATTGGATCTTCATACGATCCATCATATTATCCATGAGTGTGTCAGCCTCTAAACACAAGCCAGTAAACCTTGTTTGCAGCTTAGCACGATCTGATGCAGGCAGCTTTCTCAGTAATCCTTCAATCCCATGCAACATAGAACATAAGAAGTCAGTATTTTTATACCCATTCTCCATCTGCTCATTCAGATCTTTCCAATAGCTCTTGATATGTGCCATTCTTATCCCAAATCGCCATTTCACTTTCGTGTCTGGGTGTGCCTTATGATTCTCAACTTCCACTTGTTCATACACTGTTGCCATGTGTCCCTCCACTGATGGCTTATCTTGCTCCACATCAGCCGTGTCTGTTTCACTATTTTTTTCAACTGATCTAACACCACCTGCAATTTTCTCATAAGCTTTTGTGCTGATACAACATTCATCGCAGCTATTATCTCCTGCATGGTTTCCACGGATAAAACAATAAGCATGACATGTATAGATACTCTCCGTTATCAGCATAACCTCCTAATTAAATGATCTTTCAACTATCAATTGATGGTTCACTTCAGAACATATTACAAATCTATAGCATAGACTCTACTTGAATAAGAACTTAGGGTAATCAGATCAATAAGCAGAATGTATGGAAAATAAGAGGATATTTCACGGTGTACATAATACATATATACCTCATGAGAAACCATTGTGAGGGTGGCGCCTGGTGAACCATCTAGAAAATAGGTTTTTACTTCAGTAGACATGGTTACAGTTGGTTCCGTTTCATCCTCCTCCCAAACATCAACCGGCTCCTCCCAAACATCAACCGGAAAAATCTTTAAACTCTTCAAGTTAGAAAATGGAGAAGGTTGATTTGAGATCAGTTCCACGGATGAAGAAAGAAACTGAAAAAATATACCAAACGATAATGCAATCTCATAATCACGAGTCGATTTTGCTTGGTATGTGTTTCTTAATAGTCATGTAAGTAGAGCAGTCAAATGGAAGTGGTTAACACATGTAAGCACTTTCAATATACCTCTTTTGTCAAGGATGAATTAACCTTGTTTGCAAATGTTTTCCACAATCCCAAGAATATTTCCATTCTTTATATTGAAAATCTATTTAGATGCGAAAGTAGAAAGATAAAAATAAGAACCAGTACCAGCATACCTTGATAATTTCGGAGTTCAGTGTAAGAAATTTGACACTATAAACCCGTTGAAGGAGAGGCACCATTTTATGACAATTTGCCAAATCTACATCGAGATTGAGAATATGTATATCTACTTTCTCCAAAAGGGGAAGGTCTGCAGAAATGTCCAAAATATAATAATGGTGTTTATAATGCAAGGAGGAAAGGCTAGGCGCAGAAATCAGATGTATCCCTGGCCAATATTTTATGACGAGATTCTTGAGTTGAGGTGTAACCACATTGACATTGTCAGACCCATCTTCAAGTGTTAGATTCGATAGTCCAGGATGGCATATAATGAAAACATTAAAGCTCAGCAGTGTACAATTCTTCAAGGTGAGATTCTTCAAGTTTGCACAGTTGGAGAAAATACCAGCCCACTTGTCAGTACAGTCATCAGAGAATGTCACACAATGGAGATTTAATGTTTCCAAAGCTGGTAGCTCCCAAGTGGGTGGGGTCATGATGAAATGTTTGTAAGTATACCCGGTCAAAGTGAGATGTTTGAGAGACTGAGAACTAAAAAGAGAGAGAGGGAATTCGATATTCTTTACACGCAAGCAAGAAATATTCAGTTGTTGGACATTGTGGGAGAATGCATAGTCCAAAAGTCTTTCGACAGACACCTTGATATCCTTTCCATAGCTAACCTTCTCATGAAAAGTGAGCTTGACAGAAGACACATCTATTTGATTATTTCGGCTAGACAGAACATGTGTAACAAATTTGGAGAAATCCGGCAAGAAATAGAAATCCTCACTTGAGAAATCAAGATAGGGAATTGAAGTCCAAATATACCTCCATCTAGATGACAAAACACTTGTTTGAATTGCATGTTTAACGCCAACAAAAGAGAGGATTTTATGGATAAGATCGTCTGGCAGGTTGCTTAGTCTATCACCTTCTACATTCATTCTAATTTTAAAATGCCTGGAATCCATTCTCTCCTACTCTACCTTGATAGAAATAAGATAACACATATATTTTGGTTCTTTAGGATTAATACTGTGTCTTTGTTAGTCTGCCGGATGCTTCTGTCGTTCTGTGTGCTAAACCACTAAGAAAATGTTGTTTCTTTTGGCTCCAGAAGCTGCAATTTAACTGTACGCAACAGTTAGGACATAGGACAAACTAAACACTCAATATACAAGTGGTTAACATAATTCCAGTAATACGTACACAAGTAGTGACATAATTAAAGTTTCAAATAATACCCCGTTACAGGAAGTTTACTTTCAATTTCTGAACTATACATTTCTGATTTTGGTAAATTTGTGGAATAAATATAAGAAACAAATGGCGCCTGACTAAAAATATCATTATCCAGAATGTTGGGATGAATCTACCTCATAATCTCGTGTGTTGACTAACAACTTATTATCAGATTACCAAAGATAAGTGACTTAATATACATTTACAGTAACACAATCAACCAATGACTAGTAGACCAACAAAACAATTAACTGATATTACAAAATCAAACTTAATTAATTAATTACTAGCTTTGTTATCAAAGTCTTAACACACAGTAAAGAATGACCAAAAACTCTAAAATCCCAAAACAGCATTTCAAAGATGCACAAATCCTTCAACTACAGGTTGTCAACTATGCTAATTTCCTCTTCAATTACAAATTAAAACACACTACTGACATATTCATCTTGGCATAGAATAGAAGCTTTTAGTTCGGATGAGTGTGAGCATGAGAAGAGGGAGCCTTGACCTTTGGTGTAGGGTTTCCCAATGGACTAACGATAGGGTGGTTCAATGGATTAAAGTTACCAGATTTTAAGTCCAAATATATGCTATGGATTCAATATAGCATAATACAAAGAAAGTCATACAGTTAAACTTATTTCGGTCCATATAAACATGCACTGTTCAAAACCCCAACACTTTTCCATCGTCATTGCCACAACAGTAAACGCATAAGTAATCAAAAACAAAAGTGAATAAGATAATGCAACAATAATGACATAAATATACAGAATGCAAGCTTGAAAACTAATCTTTACTAGTAAGACGGGCTGGGATCTCAACTAAGAAGGAGGCCCCTGTGAACTTCCTCTCGAATCCCGCAGAAGGGAGATCCACCCCTCGTCTTTGGGTGGGCTGGGGGGAAGCATGCTTGTGTTGACCTGACAGGTGTATCTCCTCTAGTTGGGTTGAGGGATAGTGGGGTTTGTAGCATGGCAAGCGGTGCGGAAAGCAAAGGCGAAGAAGGTAGAAAAGCATGCTAAAGCCTGCGAGGAGAACCAACACGTTTTCGTACCACTGGCTTTTGATACATTTGGCTCATTGGCATCGGAGGCTACCCGTTTCCTGACCAGGGTCCAGCGGGTTATTCACAGCAGTGTCTCGGCTCCAGGTGGGCAAAGTTACGTCTTTAGTAGATTAGGGTTTGCTATTCAGAAAGCAGTGGCGGCGCAGCTTGTTGCCCGCATGCCCGCTATCTTAATGTAATTTTCTTAGTCATGAAATGAAAATTAGTTTCTTTAAAAAAAAATGGTAGCATAAAAATAAATAAACCAACTACAGATTGAGCAGGTTGCTAACACCTTGCAACCATCATAAACAACCTCTTGTAAGGACAAACAATAACAATAACAAAGACCTTTAAGAACTAAACTTGCATTGGTAACATTAGATATAATACCAAGTCTTGCAATCATCATAAACAAAGACCCTAGACTATAATTTAATAAACAGAACAAACAGCAACAAAGAATCAAAGAAACACGCACAAAAAGATCGAACCTCAAGGATTAACCGTCTATGGAGCATACATTAGCTACAGTGGGATCTATCACCATTCTTCAAAGACTTCCCCTGCACAATCAAACACCATGATTGTGACAAAATTGTTTGAACATTTTCTATAAACTTTTCATCTTAAGATTTCTGTTAAACGATCCATCACTTTTGATTTTAGGTTTTAGTTTTCTGGGTGTTTTCTATATATTTTTATAAACATATAAAAAAAATCTGACAGTGAAGAAGACCAATTGGACAGAGATGCAATAAAAATCAAAGGTATGAAGAGAATTTTAAGAAGACAAATTATATAAAGATGCAATAGAAATGAAAGACCTGATGATAATATTGCAGCATTTGAAGTTGGAAACGTAAAACCCTAGCTATCTATCGCAACATGGATTTTATTTAACTACTCTGCTTTTGGAGGGAAAGAAGGCAAGAGGGAAAAGAAAAGGCGAGGGTATGGATAGATAGTTGAGGGTAGGGCTGAGCATTTTATGGTTTGGTTTCGTCAAAATTGGGGAACCAAAACCGAATCATTAGATTCGAATCGTATTTTTGTAGTTAGGGTTCGGTTCCGGTTCATAAATTTTAGTGAAAACAGTTTGGTTTGATTCACGGGTCCATTTAAAGAACCCTTAGGACCGGGTTAGGTTTAAACTTCAGATATTATATTTAAAAAAACTTATTATTTTGAGAGAATTACAAAGATTGTCCTTTAGTTATACCTAAAATTGCATCCTATGTCCCTTTTTCGAATTTTTGACTCCTTATGTCTTTTGTTTTATACACTTGTTACACCATATGTCCTTTAGACCAAACCCAGTTAAATAACTCAGTTAAGTTGGTCATGTGCCCCTCATGTGAGGGGCAATCCTGTCTTTTCACCCTCCAAAGGACAATCTGTGTAATAATAATAAGGACAATCTGTGTAATAATAATAATAAGGACAATCTGTGTAATAATAATAATAATAATAATAATAATAATAATAATAATAATAATAATAATAATCTTACAAATTTAAATGTAATGCTAGAAAATCAACTTCTCCCTACGAATTTTACAACATAGTTACCATTTTAATTTGCATCTTTTTTAGTATATTATCTTGTAAAAAGAATCTCAATAACATGATTTTGAAGTTTAATATGAACTTGCCTAAAAGCAGTCTTAATGTATGACCAGCTAAAGATTTAGAGAAATTAACTAATAAATATATAGTTCAATTTTTCATGTACCCCTATCATTTGCGTAAACATATCTAAGGTGCTTTAAAAGAACCCTGCAGATCTAGGAAGATATAAAAGAACCTTGATTTGGGTAAAGATAGCATTTCTGCTCAATTTAACCATCCAAAACCTACTGATGCTGATAACAAATGACATTCCTTCCCATTTGCATCAAGAAAAAACCACTATCAAACAAAAATATAAACATGTGATTAGTACTTGTCAAGCTAGCATTTCGGTAATGCTTCTATTTCAACCATGTTGAAAGCCTCCACAACTACATATTAGAAAAAAATGGGCATATCATGCATGTCGTCTTGTCATAATTGACCAACCTTGTGCGACGACCCGAGAACATTACCTATATTATAGAACAATAATGTAGACGCAGAATTAGTACTCATTTAACAATTAACTGTGTTGCTTCCCTTTGAGCCAACCATGTTCATAGGTGTTAGAGATCGATATGAGTCATAATCAAGAGTCAAAATAAAGTCAAACTGACCAGTCAATGAAAGTCGACATGGACAGAAAGATATATAAGAAGTTCAGGGACCAGTTGTGACAATTACCAAAGTTTATATCTGCTTATAATAAGTTTAGGTTAATAAAGAAGAGACTGAGAAGATGAGGAGTGATTCTGTCAACTTGAAACTGTTATTATTATTATTATTATTATTATTATTATTATTATTATTATTACTACACAGATTGTCTTTATTATTATTATTATTATTACACAGATTGTCCTTTTGAAGGTGAAAAGACAGGATTGCCCCTCACATGAGGGGCACATGACCAACTTAACTGAGTTATTTAACTGGGTTTGGTCTAAAGGACATAGGGTGTAACAAGTGTATAAAATAAAGGACATAAGGAGTCAAAAATTCGAAAAAAGGACATAGGATGCAATTTTAGGTATAACTAAAGGACAATCTTTGTAATTCTCTCTATTATTTAATGGGATTTTTAAAATAGTCTATAAACTAATCAGTAACCATCAACATTCTTAGTTTCAAATCTTAGTCTTCATAAAAATTAATATTTTTCGAGTCATGACTAAATAATAGTTAACAAACTTGTTAAGTTATGAGTTCTATTCGAATTATATAATCTATAAAATATATAGAGTACGATAAAGGTAAAGAAAGTAGCTCAAAGCGATAATCGATGCTTACAAAATCATCTATGAGTATACGGGTCGGCTCATAATGCGTATCGTGCAATGATGTAATGTAACATGTAACATTAGTAACGTGTGTTACATATTATCGTAGAGTCAAAATTATATGTTGGTACCGTGCACTTCTAAAAAAATGATTGGTCCTTCGTATAACTACGGAACCACAGCTTAAGTTTACTAAAGTTGTCTTTTATTTAATTGTTAATTTTAGGATTTAATTAACTACATGTTCTGAACTGTTGCACACACCTAGTTATGTGTGTGTGCGTGTGTGTGTATATATATATAAGGTTGAATAGGGAGACCTATATTTGCGGAGCTCCTTTTAACTTTCTCTCAAATTTTAGAGACGGGGTATGGTCGTATGGTGATTGGAATCCTAATGAGGTCCGGGTCATATTTAATGCTATTGTACTTCTGATTGAGTCATAAAGAGTATAAACGAACTGAGTTGAGGTCGAGGTTGGCTTGAGTTTATGAGATCTCAACAACAGCTCGTTTCAAGCTCTATTTTAAAAGCTTGAGGTCGGTTCATGGTTAGTTTTTTAAGCTCTGACCTTGCCCTGCTTGTTTATAATTTATGTAGAACTATTGGACTCACCAAACCGAATACGGATATCACGGTTTTCTATAAACACGAGTACGGAATTCTCGGATTATAGTTTTGCAACAATATACGAATTAAACACACAGCAAAACATACAAGTGTATACTATCAAATGATTTCTAATTATTAAACAAAGCTAAAAATGTCTGCAACCAGATTTGATAAGCAAAATGACCAAAACTCTACCTAGAGTTTGGCAACATTGTATATATATCAATTTGGAATGTCGGCTCTACACACAAATGTTACCGTACACCTACAGTAGCAGCAGGAAAATAAAAAAACCTTCTGTTTAGAAGGTAATTACGAAACTGCCCTTTCCAAACATGCCAAGAACAACACTCCAACGATGTCGTATTCGTGTTACCGACGCACACACATCGCTCCATGTCGTCGATTCCCACATCTCTCCGTCGCCGCCATCTCGCTCACGTACCTCGATACACCCTCTCTCTGGTAATAATAATAATAATAATAATAATAATAATAATAATAATAATAATCGGTCAAATGTCAAGGCTTCGCCGGAGAAAAAAAGCCCGACCATGATATCCGGCGAAGAATCATATAAATACCAGATCTGTATATGGCCGGGAATCTTCGCCGCCGTTATCCAGCGTCACCACATAACGCAAAGTCTCTCGACAGGATGTCCACCGCTTGGTTTCGTCGTTAAGTTAAGCAACAATAATATTTCCTATGTTCTCACAAAAATAAAATCTCGAAAGTGAAAGCTTTTTTGTTTGCGTCAATTTAATATTTGGTTTGAACCAAGAATTGCCATTTCGAGTGTCGGCTCAACGAATTGATACGCGGATGAATTTGCGTTAGGCGTGATACGTACTCTCATCCGCCGTGCGCCAGAATGGCAAGACGCTGCTATGTTTGCGCAGCGAAGCTCGCACGGGTATGATGCTAGTTCTAATATATATTGTTGCCATTCATGTGAATACATCACACGAATGGGTTGGACAATGGCTTTGATCCATTCGTGTAAACTATAGGCATTTGCCCTAGCAGAATTACCAAATACCCTTGGTTAAGACAACGTACAAACACATATACTAGGCTAAAGACATCATAATACATGTACTAACAACAATTTATTCCTTATTGTATTAATTCAGTTATATCTTACGCACACATATATACATTCTTGTATCATTTTTATCATAACTTAATATACATGAATAATTATCATTCAATAAAAGAGCTTTACTTGATGCTTAAGCATAGGCTTGTTCGAACCTTTTGTTGATCTAACTCTAGTATCTTACAAGAGGTTCGACTTGTTAACCCCTCTACTTAAGAAAACCTCTTTCATTTGGACAAAAGGGGGGGGGGGGTAGTTGTACCATAAATGTATCGTTGGGCCTTATTCGTCAAGGAATATAGGAAAATATGCCATCAAAAAACTACATAACCCATAAACAACCAAGAACAAGTCACCCTAACAGACCTCCTATCAAGATAAGAAAAGGTCCAAGCTCCTAGAACCACGCTACGAAATACCTAGTTCTCAAAGTGCTTATGAAATAAATGAGTTCTCATTTGGGCTCATCCTATAGCTCTAACTCTATGCCTCAAAAAGAACTCTTGAATTAATGTGGCTGGCTGGTAATGTACATGGTTATAGGATTCATACACCATGTGACATCACATTTGGGAGTGTATGACATCACATTCTAAGTATGTGGCAGCTTCCTGTTGGTCTGTGATGTGGGTCAGGGTGTATGGTTCCTAAATACCAATATCATATATAGAAGCCGCCTTGGCGTTTGGATTAATCTTCAATATATAGCCCAACAACACGCATATGTGAACGTTGAACCAGTTTTGCATTATGGATATCCTGAACCAAACATGCAACTAAATTAATTTAGTAAGCTGACACTACTTTATTTTAGTCTCTCCCCTGCTAAACAAATATATCAATTACAAGCTTTGCAAGACAGCAAGCGATCATGGTCCCATGCCACATTGCCGTCACATTATTTTAAGCAAGACAGCAAGCGATCATGGTCCCATGCCACATTGCCGTCACATTATTTAAAGAACTGGTAATTATCAAAGGATCAAACACGCCTAACCTCTCTTCCATTTAAACGGTGTTTGGAACCAAAAACCTCACAATGCAGATGCACCTATCACATGGACTTTGTAAATTCGCCTTGAATGTTGTCGATCGAATTCATTAATGTTCGATTATCTGCGACATGATTTGTGCTTCGCTAGATGACATATTTGATATGCTTTTGTGTTGATGTGCCAAATAATTAAGGTATCACATCATGTGTCCAAAACTCCAAATTTGTAAACCATATTAATAAAACTCCAAAAAATAGATATAAAAGATGGCGCAATAAACCAAATCCAATCCATTTTCAAGCATTGAACGCAGAGATAGTACGATAACAATGGCACCAAGAGTTGCCATTTTGATTATAGTCATCACTTGTGAGTACAACGTAACTCAAGAACTTACAATTTGCTAAGATGGCGTCTGCAATGTTGTAGCAAGTTCATGAAAGCACACGTTTACACGCCTTAGATTCTCATCGCATTGCCTCTTCGTACAATCTGTTATTTTATTCATGACAATATCGGCCTCCGCACACAAGGTAGAAAAGGATGGTTGAATGGTAGCCTGGTTTGATGCAGGCAATTCTGTCATCAAGTCTTTAATCTCTTTCAACTTTGAAATGATGTCAGAAGTCTTTTCTTTTCCTTTCTCAATCTGCACACTCAAATATTTCCAACAACCATCAATATCAGTCTTCTCTTCATGCATCTTTACCATTTTGGTCTCTATGCTAGCTTTGTCCTGCTCTAGCAGCGCTTGTAACTCTGTAATAAGGCTTTGGGCCAACTTGGTCTTCTGCATAGCTCTAATATCCTGTAGTGTTTCCATGATATTAATAGATTTAAGAAACCAAAATATTACTTACCATTTGTCACGGGTCTTTCCAAATTAATGCATAGCCAAAGTAAGAGTGTACAGAGATGTATCGTTTTCTATAAACATTAAGGCATAGTGAGCTTCTCAGCTTTAAGATAAACAAAGTTTAAAAGAACGGAAACGAGCCTCGAGGCGTTTTCCCTTTCGCCTCACGAGGTGTAAGCCTCGAGGCGAACCGAGGCGTAAGCCCGAGGCGGAATTAAAAAAATAAATAAATAATTATATATCTTTCAAAAAATAAAATGCTAACTAATTTCATCATCAAATTCATCAAAAACATCAAAAACACACATAAAAAAGACATAAAATGTCACAAAAAGTCGAAAACATCAAAAATATACCTGAAAACCCCCTGAGGCGCACCTGAGGCGCAACTTTTCATAACGCCTCAGTCCTGTGAGGCGCATACCACTGTTCAAACACCTGAGGCCGCCTCAGAAGCGTTTTCAGACCGAATCGCCTTGAGGCGCACGCCTCAAGCGTTTTTTTAAACCATGAAGATAAATATACACAAGTTTTTACTACACAATTCAACTTGAAGGAAAAAGGCTAAACGAACAAATAAAGTTGTAATTTTGTTTGAAACAAAGAAAAACGCATTTGGAAGCAATATAATATTATAAAAATAAAGAGAAATTAAAGCCAAAGATTCGAAAAGCATACAACATATATAAAATGCTCTCCTTTTATCATCATAAGCTCCTGAATTAAATGCTCTTCCTAGTAGAAATTAATGGTTCACTTAAGAGCACGGTAGATGGTTCACTTTATAAATTTAGTGCATATGCTATACCGGAATAAGAATGTTAGCAATCAGCACAATAAAAAGAATGGGTGGAAGATAAAAATATACTTCATGGTGTACAAACCTCATGTGAAACCATTTTGAAGGAGGCATCCGGAGAACCGTCTAGAAAATAGTTTTTAACTTCGGTAGACATTGTTACATTTGGTTGTGTTTGCTCTGTAAGAGTAACATAATCTGGATAAATCTTTGGATGAATTTTCAAACTCTTTAAGTTGGCAAATGGAGAAGATTGATGTGAGATTAGCTCCACATATAGACAAAGAACCTGCAAAAATACAAGAAATCATGCAATCTCGTAATGATAAGTAAAACATATAAAGGTCTATTTACTTGAATATGTGTTTCTTAATAGTCATGTAACTAGAGTTCTCAAAAGGATAGACTCATGTAAGCACGCTCAATGACTCGACAAGTCAACATACATCTTTTGTCAAGAAAGAATTAAACATGTTTGTGCGAATCATTTAATAGTTTTTTTCATAATCACAAGAGTATCCCCATTGTTTATGCTGAAAATCTTTTGGAAATACAGACATACCTTGATGATTTCCGGTTAAGTGTAAGAAATTTGACACTATGAAGCTTTTGAAGCAGGCAAACAATTTCATGAGCACCTTCCCTACTATCACGGGGATGCAAACCACAGATATCCACCATGTCCAAATGACGAAGTTCAGCAGAAACCTGCAAAGGTAAAAAATTACCTTCACACTGCAAGGAGGCAAGGTTAGGTGTGGAAATTAGATGTATCCCTCTCCAACTACTTATAGTGATATTCTTAAGTTGAGGTGCAACAACATCAACATCAACATACTGGTAACAAGTTTTAAGTGTTAGATTAGATAGTCTAGGATGACATATATTGAATCGACCCGATCCCATTATGCAGGAATTTAAAGTGAGATTCTTCAAGTTTGCACACTTGGAGAAAAGACCATCAGACCCGTCATTATTATCAGCATACATTGTGACACAACAGAGATTCAATGTTGTTATTGCTAGCATGTCCCAAGTAAGTGGGGTTGTAATGGAGTTTTTGTAAGTAAGCCCCATTAAAGTGAGATGTTTTGAGAGACTGAGAACTAAAGCGAGATAGATACGATTTACTTCCATGCCTGCACGTAATATCCAGTAGTTGGACATTATGGGATAATGCATAGTTCAAAATTTTGTTCAAAATTCTATTGACTAACGCCTGGCTAATTTTTCCAATTAAAGTGAGCTTGACAGAAGACACTTCTACTTGATTATTTCGGCCAGATAGTACACCTGTAACAAACTTGGAGAACTTGGCCAACGTACGAAAGTCCCTATTTGAGAAATCGAGACGAGTCACCAAAGTCCAGAGATACCTCCATCTAGATGACAAAACACTTGTTCTGATTGCATGTCTAAAGCCAATAAAAGAGAGGATTTTAAGGATAAGATCGTCTGGCAAGTTGCTTAGTCTGTCACCTTCTACATTCATTCGAAGTTTACCATGCCCAGAATCCATAATCTCCAAACTATACTATAGCATACCTCTTGATAGATAGAAATAAGACTTAATTCACATATATGCTGATGCTGATTCCATTATTCAGCCAAAATATCAGAATTCTTATGTCTTTCCGTTGATTTTGTTTGCTAAACCACCAGGATATTGTCTTCTGTTTTGGATCAAGAAGCTGCAATGTAATTGCATGCAACAGTTAGGACATAGCAAACTAAACAGACATTGGCGCAGCTCTTAAGGGACGGCCGATCCCCCAAATTTTCGCTCAGAAGTTCCGATTATATAGTATTCGTATATAATTTTTTGGTATATACGGTTTCGACCCCCGAAACTAATGATTTCCGACCCCCCAAAGTTTCAGGTCAAACTGCGCCACTGTAAACAAACAAGACTATATCTCACAACATTTAAAAAACATTGTTGACAGGAATGTTGAGAAACAAATCAACCAAAGACTAGCAGAACAACCAATCAAACCGACTAAAAGTCGCATTATTAAACTAATAAACCACAATTAATAATTAGTTTGGATGTCAAATTACAGTAAAGAATGACCAAAACTCAATAAAAAAAAAAAAAAAGAATCTGTGAAACAACATTATGAATTTGTAATTTGTGGTAAGAAAACCGTGTGATGAAACGAAAACACAACACTAACATACAAAATTAAAATCGAACCGAACTTTAAAACCCTAAATATGGTTCAGGGGAAGGAGCTTACGCCGCATAGGGAGCCAGTGCATTTGCTTTTAGCGCCGTAGAGGCTGCGCCGCGCCTGCTTCAACTACTAGACAGGATGGACGAACGGAAGGACGGAGGCGGTAGGCAGCAACTGTATGTTGTACTACCTTTTCAAGCTCTGAATGAATATATGTTTTTAAAGTGTTTTAACTTTTAGGTAGCGTTTGGTACGCAGAAATTAGAGGCGGAATGGAATGAAGCATTACGATGGAATGAAAAAAAAGGTGTTTGGTTGGTCAAGGTAATGGAATCATCCATTACCTCCTCCATTCCATTCCCTCTAAAAACCCCCATATTCTTTCCATCCAAACCCCCCTGTTTTTTTCCATTCCATTCCCTCTGTCACTCTTCATCACCACTGACCACCACCACCACCCACCTCTACCACTAGCGCCCATCGCCACCACCACCAGCCACCGACCGTCGCCACCCACCGACCACCGCCGCCACTCTTCGTCAACGACCACCGTCATCGCCACCCACCGACTACCGCCATCACCACCACCACCACCATCGACCACCACTACCCACCGCCACCTCCACCACCTACCACAAAACACCGACCGCCACCACTGACACTCTCCATCACCGACCATCGCCACCCCACCGACCACCACCGCCAACTGTCGCCGCCACCACTCACTTTCGCCATCACTCCTTGTCACGACCCCGCCGCCACCGACCACCACCACTGTCACCGCTACTATCACCACCAGACGCCGCCACGACCACCACCACTGTCACCGCTACTATCACCACCAGACGTCACCACCCACCACCACCGACCACCACCACCACCGTCGCCGCGCTGCCGCCACCACCGACCACCACTACCTCTACCACCACCAACCACCGTCGCTGCACCCGCTGCCAAACAGCCATCACCACTAGTCACTACCGCTGATTTTATTCCTTTGTCTTTTCCTTTATACCAAACAATACAATGTAATGATTCATTCCATTCTTACGTGTAACCAAACAAGACCATGGAATGGTAATCATCCATTTCATTCCCTTGTCCATTCCATTACCTTTTCCATTCCATTCCCTCATCCATTCCATTACCCCATACCAAACAGACCATTAATTTGGGGGTGTAAATGACACGTAGCGGCTCGAGAGCTACTTGGGATCGGATCGGTAAAAAGCTCGAACGAGCCGAGCATTAACGAGCCCGAGCTCAAGCCTGAAATATGGCTCGTTTAATTATCAAGCCCGAGCTCGAGCCCTATATACAAAGCTTGATTGGGCTCGCGAGCCTAAACGAGCCCAAACATAATTATAAGTTATTTATATATCTCTTATAATTTATAGCCCACATCTCCAAAGCCCAAGTCCTTATTTCATAGGCCCATTGAATAACACTCGCGAGCCGAGCTTTGAGCTCGTTTAAGATTGTTCTCAAATCACCTCGAGCCGAGCCGAGCTCGAGCTTTTGATTTTGCTAGCGAGCCAAGCTAGAGCTCAATATTGTAGGCTCGAGCCCAGTAAGGCTCGGCTCGGCTCGTTTACAACCCCCCCTACTTTTAATAAATTAGTTTGTGAAAGTCATGCAAAGCGTGGTGTTCATGACACTTTTACATGTGTCCAATCTAAAGAAGTGTTTGTCATTTATTCAATTTCTTAATCTGTGTCTTTCTGTTTGTGGGCATATGACCAGTGGCGGATACAGAAAAATTTTGTACGGGGGGCACAATCAGGAGCGCAGCTTCATAGGGGCGGGAGGGGGCGCCCGACCCCCCCTCGAAATTTTCGCTCAGAAGTTCAGATTATATAATATCCGTATAGAATTTTTTTGGTATATACAGTTTCGACCCCTGTACCCGGTGACTTCCAACCAATAATTTTAAAACCAGACCGGACAATGTACCGGTCTCCTTACTGGTTTACTGGTCAGACCGAACCGGGTATATTAAATGTAAAGTAGTGAAAAAATTAAGTTATAAATGCACCCTATATATACACAGATAATTCTCTTTCGCACAAATTGGGAATAATAAAAAAGTAAGGGTGAGGCGATATCAAGAGGTGGAGATCAACACACGTCATTTTTTTCTTGCTTTTATGGTTGCATGTGTGCAATCTGTTTATTAAACATTATCACACTGAGCTTTCATCAACCTTATTTCATCTCTTAACCACCTTCCTTTAACATTATGAAGATATATGGAAAAAGATATAAAAAATGCACAAAAAGTAAAACTAACATGATTAAAATAAAACGTATATATAAATAACCTAAATAATAAATACTAGTTTGTTCTCAACAGAAAAAAAAAGGAAAAGAAAGAAATTGTCAGTAACTTTTCAGTAGTCACATGGTTAAATTACAATTTCCATAGTTACTTTTACCTACTTATCTTCTCTAATATGTTTATACCCTGCAAACATTCTATCTTCCTCCTCCGTTCTGAAGATATGAAAGATGTCGGCCAAAGAAATGTGAAACAACGGCAAGCCTCCATTTTGAACTAACGTGGGCATGGACTAACCGTGACTATGCCACGAACCGACCGTGGGCACTGGACTTTTCAACCGTGGGCACCGAGCTTTAATCAGGGTGGGCACTAGGCTTCTCAAGTGGGTGGGCACTAGGTTTTTCCGGTAGAAAACATGAAGGCAACCGGGATCGTACGGTGGGCACCGGCCCACCGTAGAATGAGGGTGGCTCCACCACTGCATATGACATCTAAAATGAGACGGAGATAGTAATATAAAAAGAGGTATGATATTTTGAGGTGTGTAATACAACAAGATACATTGGTTGCATTACACACCTAAAAAATTGTGGATGAATTTAGTAATATTGATCAAACATCAAGGATGAAATTGGGTGGCGTGTGTCAGAATGTTAAAGAAAGAAGAAAGAAAGTAGGTGAAAAAAAAATAATTTAAGATTTAAGTGATTAAAAAATGATGGAAAATGACCGTACCACCCATGACCTATTGGTCTATAGTATGGTGTTCACCCTTACAAGTGTAAGATTGTGGGTTTAAATCCTTGCAAATGCAATGTAAAGGTGAAATAAAATGGTGTTAAAAAAAGTTTTCCGTTAAAAAAAAACTGAGATTGTAATTTGAACGGATTTAGCAGTGGAATTGTAACTATAGTGGTCCAGTTGTAAAAAATTCTAATTTTGGATGATTTAGCAATATTGACTAAACCTCATGAACAAATTTGGCCATTTACTCTATTATATTTATAACAAATAAGTCTTACTTGAAAATTTATAAGGCGTTTATATTTTTATTTAGTAAAGAATGTTTGTTTAAAACGTTTTTTTTTTAGTTTTTTATGGTAAACTAGATTATGGCCGTAGGCCGCGCGTTGCGGCGGCGACGCTTTAAATAGTGTCACGTTATGTGATGCGTTTACCATACGAAAACACGTGTTTTGACGTATCTAATTTAAAGATTGCGGTTACCGAAGAAATGGAATCGAATTCGGGTTGGTCCGTTTAGTGATGGGTCCACCTAACACTACACCACCCGTACCTTTGCATCAAAACTTAGCGGGATCAAAATTTACAATAACTCGAATTTATGCTGTCGAATTATGTCAGAAACGTAGGTAACACGAATTTACACCGTCAAATGAAAACGTTTTATATTTGAGTTGACTCGTTTCCGAACACATTTTATGTCAGAGACGTAGACCGACCGAAATCGCACTAAAAAATAAGCATGAAAACATATTATACTTGACCACTCTCGTTTCCGGAAAAAACCTTAGGTCGAAACGTGAATTTATATAGTTTACGTCGAAACATGAATTTATAAAAATAAGCATGAAAAACGCATTATATTTGACCAGACTGTTTATAAAGTTTTTAGAAAGTCTTGGGGTTTAAATGTCTTTCAAAATGTTGAAGGGTTGTTTATGTCTTTTCGTTGTGGGTTTTGTCGGTGGCATATGACATCGACGTTTAGATTTAGGTATACACTACTTATTTTACCCGTCGTGGGTTGCGACGACGTTGTATGCGAAATTATAACATATAGACTACAGTCGACCAAACTCGTTTCGGAATTGAATTTTAGTTCGGAATGTTTGGTTATAACTCAAATATATACCGTCGAATCAAAACGTATTACGTTTCACCTGATTTGTTTCCAAACAAAATTTACATCAAAACGTAACATTTTATAATTGACCTAGCTCGTTTAAAAAAAAGTTAAAGCGTAGACGAACTCGAATTTATACCGACATGTCCAAAAAAATGAAAACATAAGAAAATAATTCTACGATAAGGCCGAAACCTTAGAAACCTAAATGGGTCAAAGTGATATTTACAAAGTTAGAGGGTTACCTTTGATATTATACCAAAGTTTGGGGTAGAATGTGTTACATGTCGAAAGTTTGAAGTTATAAAGTGTAGGAGCTTTATGTTAAATTTGAAAGTAGAGTGTAATTTTTATGAAGTTAAAACTTAGTTTTTATTACATTAGAAATTTAAGGGTGAGATTTGTCAATTTATAGAAGTTAGAAACTTAGTTTATGTTAAGTTAGAAATTTAAGGTGAAAATTGTCAAGTTACAAAAGTTATGGGTTGTATCTTAAAATGCATGGTCACCGACCATGCATTTTAAGTATATATATATATATAAGCCAAGTCAAAACGCTTTTGCGTGGAATGTTTTTTTTTTCAACTTTTTTTTTTTTTTTTTTTGTAATTTAATAGTAAAAAAAACTAATTTGGCTTAAATGCGTTATGTTCGTGTCAACCCGTGAATAATTTGTCATGCCGGTTCATTTGCCTAACACGGTTTTCTGGGTTCATGTCACGTTTGGGTACGTGGCGAATTTTCGGGTATGTGTTGGTTGAGATCCATCAACCACATGAGTCGTTTGATAAAATTAGCCTACCCCTTTTATATACTTAAACGAAATAATCATAAAAAGGCAAAATCCAATGGTCTCGCAAACAACCCAATCCAAGTAACACAAATTACCATTTCTCCTATATATTCAGTCAGATAAACTGTATAGATAAAAATCTTTACTTCTATCTAACAAGTTTTAACTAGGCTGAATATGTTGCTTCAAACTATGCATCGTGATCTCATTGACATAGTAGAAAATATTAGATTTCTTGCTTGATCAAGTTATACCATAGTATACAAGTAGATATGACATGGGTGAGTCCAGCGTTCAAACCATTGAAATTGAAATAAACTTCTATAAAAGATATCAACACTAAAGAATTCATAAACTTTCTTTAAAATCTTTAAGATGTTTCTTCTAATCCAATCATAGTTGGAGCAAGTTTACTCATATACAAGGATACTAATGATCATTGTGAGTTCAACATCCATCAAAAAATCACTTTTGAAACAAGTTCCAATACCACTAGGCACCCAACACTTCAGTTCCTTATATGAACATGAAAAGTGTTGAAGACTACTGCAGGAACCTGAAATCAAAACAAAAGAATGGCTTTAACCATAATAAGCTATACGAAATCAGCAACTTAAATCTGCTAAGAGGATTGCTGCAATTCTTAGCAAGTTCATCGGCGTAGACACTTAAACGGCTACCTCAGGTACCATACTGGATACTTGTACCATCTAATTTCTTCATGACAAGGTTTGCTTCTTCACACAAACTTGAAAAGTTCGATTGCATTTTAGCCCTGTCTGAAGTCGGCAACTTTGTCAGCAAACCTTCAATGTGCTGCAATTTTGAAATGATGTCACAAATCTTTGTTTTCTGAACCTTACTCCTCTGCATGGTCAGATCTTCCCAATAATTCTCGATTGGTGCTTTCCCTCGCTCCATATGATCCCAGTTGATGTTAGCTTTATCCTGCTCTAGCATCACCCATAGTTCTGTCATAAGGTGTTGGGCCAGTGTTGCGTCCCTCGCTTTAATCTCCTGCAATGTTTCCATAATATCACAGCATTATAGAAACCATAATAATACAACTTCTCTTAAAAGAGTAACAATAGCACCAACACATTTTACAAATTTAGTTAGTAGGATCTATCATGTCTAATCGTCTATGCATTGTAACTAACTAAAAAACAGCTGCCCTTTGTGCCGAAACCGGTAATCTTTTTTTTTTTTTTCCAAATATGCCCTCAATAGATGATGAAATTAGAAATCTTGTTTGTTGGATAACTTTTGAAATATGACAAAACTAAACCAACAAAAATAATACATCCATTAGAACGGCGGTCACCAGTTAATACATCTTGGTTATGTCAAGAAGGAAAGTAACAAAGGAAAACTACTGAATGTAAACTTCAACAATGTAGCTAAACTTCTATGATTTACAGACGTGCTTTATGACCTCATCAAAGTGGTGTAGCAAAAGAAAATATCACCCCATCAAGCGTCTCAATGGTAAAAATATATACCATATGAAGGTCAGCCAGGTGACATCAAATAAAATCTAACAAGAGATTCTTACTATTATGCCAAATTCTTACCTAGAGCACTAAGTATGATGCATGGCAGATAATAATATCCTTCATGATGTAAAATACCTCACGTGTAACCAGTGTGAATGAGGCTCTTGGAGAATTGCCTAGCAAATAGCTTTTGATTTCATTAGACACAACTACTTTCTTTTGTGCTTGCCCCGCCAACTGTATGTCCACAGGATGAATCTTTACACTCTTCAAGTTAGCAAATAGAGATGGTTGATTTGAGATTAGTTCAACTGAAGAACAGAGAACCTGCAGAAATTTTACAAGAGAAAGTATATACTCTGAGAAAATTATTAAAAGTACACAACAAGCAATACTACAAACATATATTTTTTTTTCAAATAAAGAAGCAAATACCTCTATAGTTTCCAAGTTAAGGGTAAGATATTTGACTCTATGTAACTGCTGAAGTAAACCAACTATAGCATCAGTTTCTGTCTCCGCAGGTTTGCGTATACAAAGATCAACCTCCTCCAAAGAAGTAAACTGTCCGTAGAGAACTTCAAAGAATATCCACTTCTATATATAAAGGAAGTAAGATCAGGTGCAGAAAGATGCACCCAATCACAATTAACAATAGTGAGATTCTTGAGTTGAGGTACCACTACATAGACTAAATTCACGCCCAGTTTCCGTTTTCAAGCGTGAGATTAGAAAGGCGAGGATGACAGATACTTAAACCATTCGATCCTAGTATCTTGCAGCCATCTAAGGTCAGACTCTTCAGGTTTGGGCACTTGGAGAAGATTATTGATATCATCATCATGTTTCATCATCCTCCTCCTCTTCATCATCATCATTATACAATGTGACATAACCGAGATGTAACGTCGTTAAGGCTGGAAGCTCCCAAGTTGATTCAACCAAATGATCAACAGAACCGATTAGAGTGAGATTTTTTAGGGACCGAGAACGAAAGAAAGAAAGAGGGAGTTCAATCTTCTTCTCAATTAGGCATGTAACAGTCATACGTTGGACATTGTGGGGAATGCATAGTTGAGAACTCTTTTGACAAACGCCAGACTAACCCTTCCATGAAGACTAAGCACCAAAGAATCCACTTCTATTTGATCATTTCGACGAGACAATACATTGGTAACAGCTTTGGAGAAATGGGGCAACGAAGGGTAATCCTCACTTAAGAAATTGAGATAAGGCATTGACGTCCAAATAAACCTCCATCTAGATGACAAAACACTGGTTCCAACAGCATGTTTGGTGCTAACAAAAGACAGAATTTTATGGATAACATCGTCCGGCAAGCTGCTCAATCTATCTCTGTCTACGTTAACCCTCTTTCTATCACATTCTACCTTGACACAAAGCATTGGTTTGATGGTTTCAATACGGTAGCGATCTCGTTTGCTAAACCATCGTCATACCCTTTAGATTCCTAAAGCTGCAGTTTACAGTGTTGAAACAAATGATTTAACATATCTAAACAATACAACTAACTATACTATAAAATTTTCAACATTAAATTTCTATTAACCAATAACATTACAAAAAAAAAGATAGTTTTTTTTGCAAGAAGCCCTTTTGTAGAAATTTATAAAATTTTATGAAAAATAAATAAACAATCCTGCTAGCCTTAATTTGACCAACAAAAGTCAAAAGTCAACACCTTCTTCTAGTAAATACGTCATGTAGTTTAAATTCACGTCGAGTCAAATATTTAGCTTATGGGTTTCTTTATGTTTATGTGCAGACAAAGAGTTATTAGCAGAAACTTACCCTAATAAGTAATAATAACAAGGGCCAACTTAAAAACTAACTAGTTTAAAACAGCACTAAAAAAGAAAAATGAATGCTAAACTTAAAAAAAAATATAGAAAATGAAATATTAACCACAAGATTAGTACTCTAAGCATGCTTGTGAAAAGAAAAAAAAACTATAACTTGCAGACAAAAACATTAGCAGAAACTCACCCTAATTAACACTAAAAAAAAAGACAAGTTCAAATAATATGAGTATGATAAGCAGTCAAACAAGAAATTGGTGGGTCAACGGTTAAAAGGGTGACGATGATGTATGTTGTCTAGGGTTTGGTGTGAAAAGGTAACCTTTTTGTTGTTAAAGAAAAGGAAGATGAAAAGTTGAGAAGGTGAAGGGATGGCTAAATCAGTTGGTATTTTGCAGGATGTGAGTGAGTAAGCATGAGAGAATGTGAAGGGATGATTTTGAATTTATACTATTGCTAAAGATATACATTAAATGACATCTCTTGTCTTTAAAAAAATTGTAATAAACAAAATTTCAAATAAGCAACCAATTTTATAGGAGTTTTTATATAAAAGTTTGTTTTTTTTAACCTACTGAAGTTACACTAAATTCATTTTTGGTGAGTTTAAATTCTTGAGAGCAACACTAAATCAATACCTTAATTTCAATGGTTTGCCAAGTGGACCCAAACCCCACCCTTATATCTTTCAGTTTACCGTGAGATTTTTTAACTTCACTGATTTTAACAATCTTGTAATGTCACATTACTTCACTAATTCACTTCACTAAAACACATTTTTGTTGGCAGCACTACCCTAAACTACTCAAACCCATAAAAAACAAACCCCACCACTACACAAAACCACTACCAAAATTTGTTTCACGTTCAGTTAACTAGAACCAAAATTTTCTTCACATATCCACTACCAGCACCACGACGATAATGTTACCGTGCTGGTAATGACCTACCCGTAAAGAATTCTGGTAGTGCGTCGTCCTCCTTATATCCAAACGTTATCTAATCTTATAATGACAAGATTTCAACATTACACTATTTTTACAAAAGGGTACACTATTACTACTAGACCAATAGGTCATGGCTATCAAGTAATGTGTATTTACATGCAACCTATTTATTTATTTACCTCACCATTTCAATCAATCAATCACAAATCAAATCAGTTACTTAAAAAACTTTTTAAAAAAGTAGCATCCTTCTAAATATACTTCTATTTTGAAATTTTAAAAATATTTATATTTAAATTTACATGTGTCATTACTTAAAAACTTACTTTTACTAAACTAGTTTTTATTTTTATGGTATTCCTAAAATATAAAATGTTTTGTATTTTCTTTAAAAGGTGGTATCTTTTATTTATTTTTACTTGTAATTTTATATTTGTGTTTTCTATTTAAAATATGTTCTTAAAAATATAAAATGTTTTACATTTTATATAAACCCCTTTGTCTTTTGTTTTTCAGCACAGAAAAATATAACTTTAAAGCAAACATAAATAGGATGTAGAGAAATTTAATACAAAAAACGTAACATCCTTTGTGACTTAGGATGTAGAGAAATTAATACAATAAACGTAATATCCTTGTGACTTATCGACATTCATCAACTTTATTATTATGTAAAATTGAACTAAAAAGTCAATTATTGGCTGGTTACGGTAATACGTAATGTGGAATTTTGATGGTAAAACTCAGTTCAACTAGACTTCAGGCCTCAGGGGCAAAATGTGGACAACTGAAAACTTCATGCAGAACCCGTGTAGCTTTAAACGGCATCTCCAATGCTAAAGCGGGTCTGAAAAAAACTACAATTTTTCTCTAATGCTAAAACCATTTCAAACTGCCGGTTCACCTATATATTAAAATAAGTTAAATAAATGTGTGTGCGATCCCAACTCTCCCAACTTGGACACCTCCAACTCATCATCTCCATCACATGTTTGAGTCCCGCAGTGAAATTATGTTTTATGAATGAGGTCCGAAAACCCCCATTGGAGATACTCCTAAAAAATTACAATTCTTCTCAGTGCCAAAACCTATATAAACCTCCACCTCACACCCCCACTTTTATATGAAAATGGTGGCGTGGGGCACCCACTCAAACCCAACACCATCCCTTTGACGTGAAAATGGTGGCATGGCCCCTTGGGCGGGGTATTCTTCACCGGTGTAGGGCGGGGGAGGGGTGAGTGGCACATGCGATTGGTTCTTTTTTTTTAATAAATAACCTTAAAATATTTAAAACCCAACCCCTCCAGCCTCACATTTTAAGGGCTTGAAAAGTGGAGCCCACTGCCCATAATGTGCCACATGACAACTCCATGCTCTCTTCCTAAGCCCCCCACCCCTATAGTCTAACAAGGAAAGGGTGGTGTTGTAGGCGCCACCCAATTGAGGTGGCTGGGCGTTACGCCACAACTTAAAAAAAGTGTAGAATTCCCTTTAGATAACACATTCATGCCATGTAGTTAATGGGGAGCGGGGCACAACCAGAAATGCTCATGGGTACCCCACTACCAGCACGGTAAACCCGCCACTGGTGGTGCTTGTAGTGGATTCGTGGAGGGTTTCTGTGAGATTGTTAACGGATGGGTAACTGTGAGCTTGTCTCTCCCCTTTTATCTTTTTCTCTATTTTATTTCCCAGTGTAGTGCTGCTCAAAAAAACTGTTTTAGTGAAGTGAATCAGTGAAGTGATGTGGCAGTGCAAAATTGATAAAAATCAGTGAAGTTGAAAAAAACCAAGTGGAGCGCCCGTCCCCCCAAATACATTAGGGTGTTCAAACTTAAATTACTTGAAAACAAAGTGTATACTTAAATTACTTGATTACAAAAACTATTAAAGCCTATCATATATAGTGTGATAGGTAAGTATCATAACTAGAGATATTACAAACCAAATATAATGTGAGACAAAGGAGCAGCAAAAATACATATCCTTGACATGAATAGAACTTGACTATCTGATTTAGATGGTGCAAAAAGGCGATTGCTCTCGTCCAATTAGAACCTGAAAAGAAAACACAAAATCTGTTGGGGTTTTTTTTTTTAACAGCAAACATTACTCTATTCCACTTTTATACCAAATAA
>JAUTDX010000571.1:0-101587 GCA_030844895.1 Ambrosia x helenae
GGTGGTGACGTGGCACGTATTAGTGTTGGTTAAGTACAACAGGAAAACAGGACCAAATATGGCAGAGATCTCACCATACCTTTGTACTATGTTTATGTTGGTTATAGCGGTGTGTATAATTAGGGATAAAAAACTACAAAATTGTGTATAAAATATAAGTGATTTAGCGGCGTGGCAACAACAGCATATTCGCTTTAACTCGTGTATCACAATTTATCCATCAACGCTAACTTGAATTCATATTCACATGACTTTATAACCGCGTGCTATCTTTCACTCATGTATTAGCAATTGATTCTGTGACAACCGAAGCAAATCCCAAATCGGCCCGTGGTCAGGAGAGATCCTTGGTTCATATGTAATCCAATGCCTCTTAAATCACTCACTCCTGGGAAGTCGTCACCGGGGGCAACCAAAAATAAATCCGTGAGCTCTGGATGGGCAACCCATTGGGGCAAAGCGGACAATATTGGTGGTGAGAGGGGGCCGGATGTTATAGATTCCATTATTACGTTTGCAAATGCGTCTTCGATATGACAACACTCATTTATAGAAGGATCTTGATGATTGTTGGAGGTTTGTTAGAGAGTTTTGTTTATGCGATATCTTACATAGAATGAGTAAAGTAATATTACATCTTTTTTAGCTCACCAGATCAATTGCGTCTCATGGTTGGTTTGTAATGGTTAGATACTAAAAAATACGTCATTACTCGTCATTACTCGTTGGAAGCATTAAAAAATGCCAACACTTCACAATGATACAACGTTGGGAGTATATACATCATGGCTTGAATGTCTGACATGTGTTTACTCACATAAAAAAGTACTAGCGAAAATATAGGTGTTTATACCATTATGTTTGAAAAGGTCCAAAAACAACATATAGAGGATATCAACCTGTTAGAAGGTGAGAACATAATAACTCAACAGGTCATAAAAGTAGTTAGAAATACACGTGGTCTGGTTGGTGTGTCATAACTTTGTATTTATGTTGCCAAAATGCAACATAAGACAACGCCTAGACTACCTTTTCCCAACAATCTCTAAACTCTTTGTGAAGCTTAAAAGGTCAGCAAGAGGGCAAGAAGACCCAACAAATAGAAGAAAACCATTCCTTTGTAAAGCAGTGCAAACTAGACAAATACCACCTACTTTTACCTTCAAGTGTCACAAATACCTACAACTACGACATGAAGCCAATCAGTCTCACACATTTTGGAAAGTCAACAATGTTTGGGCACCCAATTTGAACAAATTTGGGTAATTAGATTCCCAAAGCACATTCCCACGTCTTTATAACCTACGACAATATGTCTATGAGCATCATGCAACTATGAAGTAACTCAATATGGGAATAATGCATAACAGACACTTCAAGTATGTTCACATCTTTTGACATCTCACGCAATCTCCCTTTATAAACGTGTTATAAAGTTATTCCATCCGTTTCATTTTAAATGTCAATTTTTGCACTTTTTGTTGTCCTAAATTAAATTTATATTTTTAAGCAATTTCTAGTTTGTCCATAAAAGACAAAACACAGTCAAAGATTTAAAATAATAATAGCTTGAGGATATTATTGTCATTTTTATAACATATAAACAAAGATTTTCTTAATATGTGTGTTTGTGGGCCCATGACATCTAAATTGCGACGGAGGGAGTATAAAGTAGCTTCAAATCTCAAACCAAAAACCTCCCAAAAAAATAAATTACGTAAACACTGAAACACACACAAAATCAAACTCATGTCGCATTAAATATCACTAGCAAAACATAAGTTGTGACACACATACACATACATACAAAAAAGTGACACGTGAGCAAGGCATAATATTAATTGTCCACCTTTGATAAAAAAATAATAATAATAAAAAAAATTAAAGACCCCAAAATGTTTATCAAATCTCAGCCCTTAATAACCTAGTTTGAGACACAATCCCTTCCAAACAATAACAACAATCAGTTACTTCATCCATCATCTGTGAAGCTGTGCATGCCATTAACCCAAACCCTCCTCATTCAATCAAAAATGTTGACGGATTCAGACCTTCTAGAACGTTTACACGACGTCCTACGTACATCTGACCTCGATACCGCCACCGGTGCCTCCGTACGACGTAGGTTGGAACAAGAATTAGGTGTCGATTTGTCCGATAGAAAACCGTTTATTAGACAACAGATTGATTTGTTTCTTCAATCTCGTATACGGATGGTAATACGGAGAGAGATGTTCAAGAAGAATTGGAGAATGTTAAGGTAGAAGATAATAATAATAATAATAATAATAATAATAATAATAATAATGATAATAATAATAATGATGATGATGATAATGATAATAATAATGATAATGATGAAGAGGAAGAGGAGCCAGATGAGGAAGAAAGTGATGTAGAGGAGGAGAAGGTGAACAGGTGAGTATGTTTTATTAATATGTTTTTGTTAATTGTTAAATGTTAATGTTTTGCATATTTGATTTGAGTATGATTAGTTGTTATGGAATGTGAAAAATTGTGAATCTCATCTTGCCACAATTAATGTGAGTCTGTTATGGAATGTGTTTAATTTTGCTTAATTAATTTGAGTCTGATTACTTTGTCCTGTTAGGCCATGGGGTGCACGTTAAAACAGTTAACACTAACGTATGGGGTGTTAAAGATGACATGTTAACCGACGTTACACACCACTCCTTCCTTGTGTTAAGGGCGTTAAAGAAGTTACTTGTTAATAACATGTTAACGGGATGTTAAGAGACTGAATTAATTTTATTTCTTTTTTTTTAACCCAAAACCATTGAAAGGTATAGCTATTTGAAGTTAAACCGTTTCCTTGGAATGAAGTGGAGCGAAATGGGGAAAAGTAGGTAATGTGACATCTAGGTGGAGTTAAGAACGGTTAAAGTATACCCTGTGGCCTTATGGAAGGTGAATTTGTGAACCTGCTAGAATTTTGTGAGGAATATAGGATGTAGTTAGATTGGTATTTTTGTGTGTAGACTGAAAGACTTGATGAATTTGTTGTTTTTTCCTGATCACGAGAATATTGAAAATGCGAAAAACTTGGAAATAATGAGAGTTAATGAAGCAATTAGATTTGAATCTTGGTTTTAATAAGCATAGATGATAGATGTGTATTACATTAAAATCATGTAGAGTCGTACAGATTGCTGAATGGCAGAATGGAATTCTACAAGTGAGTGAATTGTGTTAATGATAAGACATTCACAAACCGAGCATAATGATATAGCGTTTAATCAAATCAGATGCAGGGGTTATAATTTTTCTTGGGTCGTTATTGTATTACTGTACAAACTATGGCCTGTTTGGAGCTATATTCTAGATTAGCGGGTTAAGAAGTACAACGCTGAACAAAACTTAAATGTCTAGTAGTTGCTGTGCTGTGTTGTCTCTCACTTGGTTGTCACCTCGGTTTTGAAAGGAGTGAAGCACTCTAAAGGCACTTAGGGTCTTGGAAGTCGAGGTGCTAGATCTCATGTACACTAGATGCCTGGTATTTGTAAAATACTGATGAGATAATCTAGAGATAATCTAGATAATGGTTTCTGCCCTGTTAATTTTTGAACACCCAGAAATAAGATTCTAAAATTATTACAAAAAAAAAAGAAGAAGATCTATTCACAACCAAAGAGGCTTTTTGTAACACCAACGAAACTCAACTATAAGTGCAACTCAAGAAAATTTATGTACAGTTAACTCAAACACTTGCAACCACATGATTTCATATACCTATTCACTTCTTACTATAGTAACCGAAACCAATAATTCAAAATTATAATTCAGTGTTAATCCAAAAGCGATCCAACAATTCATACCATAAAGCCCAACCCAAACCCAAATTGTCTGCTTTACAATTCAGTTTAGTTTGAACAGTTAACACCTCTATATTACACATGTAGGCATTGCCATGCAAAAAGACAAATGTGGTAAAGATCAAATTTTAAAACATCATAATTGTTGGTGTATGCACATCACATGATCATGGATTATGGAACAACTATGATGGTAGACACATGATCAAATCATGGAATGTCGCTGATCCACTGCTCCCAAAATACAAGTACAAGAAACATCGTTGATCATGGCTCAATGTAGGATCGATTAAGTGTTGTTGAACACCAAACAACAAAAGAACCATGGTTGACAAGGGCTAAAAATATCAAACAAAACAAGCCTAACAATTCAAACTGACATCAACAATGCCAGATGCTCATCTCTATACAATCAGGAAACATTCAAGACTTGGGTATTTGAAGTGTGTATATACAACTATACAAGCTAATTTATAAAAATAGAAAGACCTATATTTTTATAAATTTAAATAAGAGCCCTTTAAGTATATATCTGGAAGTAATAATTTTGACAAAAAAGGGTTTTTCATTGTCAAATTCCGGACAAAAAGATTTTTTTAACAGTTTGAGGAAACGAGCAAAACTTGTGGAAACAAAAAATCTCACTTGGAAGAAAAGGGCACTTTCATTTTAAGGTAAGGCTTGTCCAATTGATTTGGTTAAATGACACACACGCCTTCAATCAGTTTTTGACTCATTGCAATGGCTAAAATTAGTGAGAAAGATCTAAGAGCACAATCATGGATCTATCACATCTGTAATCTATGTGATTCTTTCGAAACACATCTACCAAAGTAACTCTCCCTCCAACACTTAACTCACCTCTTGCATTTAAAAACATAGTAAATATATTCATGAGTGATCATTCCGTTATTTCTTCAAATCTCAGCCTCATTTAATCAAGAGAAGAAAGCTAGAGGATAAATTGTAAATCATCAATCTTCTTTCTAACTCACTTTTTCTAATGTGATTGTCCCATTGGACACTGAAAAGTTAGTGGTGATATCTTCCAAAGAGTAAATAGGAAGAAGTCCCGGTGTTCTCTATTTAGAGACGTTTTGTGCACTGATGATCTCTACATTTATAGATAGATAGTGAAGAGCAAGTCTTGGTGACATATGGTGTATAAAATGTCAAATGTGGAGATCATCGGGTGGCTGACTAAGGATTCAACTAAACACCCACACGAACCACCAGGATCCTCGTCTTTGTATGGTGATATCTTTCTTACTCATGACTATCCACAATATTGAGCAAAAAAGCCTCTTGTGTTCGTTAACAAGCTTATTTACAAGTTCATCCAAACATTTTAAAATAGCTTGTTCACCTCCCCTCTAGGTTCTTACGGACTACTGTATGTGTTTATGAGATAGGCAAATGGTGGGTAGTGTATTCGTCTTTTTCTGGTAGTTAACCACTAAACCCTATTGAATGGCTCTCTGTAAAGTGTAAACTATTTAATGGTGGATACAAATCAAATGAAGAGATGTATTTTGTTAAAAGCTTAAAAAATCCGGCCCTTATGTCCTTGTTTCTTGGGGATTACAAAATGTAAAGCGCAACACTACTTTATAAAGCAAGAAAGACACCTGAAAATCACAATACTATTGATGAATAAATATATATAGTAATCCTTAATAATCCTGTAGTAAATTAAAATCTAATTTGGACATCACTAGTTTAAATGATTAAATGCTGAAAACGATGATATTATTACATTTTGGCTCTTTGCTCTGATCTTGCAATCTACCCTACCTTGTACCTTGTTTTGTCCAACTCTGATTATCTGTTTGATATTTTTCGTATCTCAGTTAAGTCACTGCAGTTAAGACTTAAGATCCACATATTTCTGTGTAGTATTTCTAATATAATTTAATTGTATTATGACTTATCAAGTAAATGCAACAAAACGCCTGCGAACACAAAGAAAAGGGGAGGTGGAGGTTTTAGCAAACCATGTGCACTTTCTCCCCAACTTCAAAAGCTTATTGGAGAGCCCGAAATGGCCCGAACTGAGGTATAATTCAAAATAAATTTAAATTTCCTTGTTAAATAATGCTTTTAAATTATTTCTTTTATACTGAGATTCTTCTTGTTTGGTTGTTCAGGTTGTGAAGAAGATATGGGCTTATATCAAAGAGAAAGATTTACAAAATCCAAAGAACAAACGGAAAATTCTTTGTGATGAAACGCTACATGAAATTTTTCGTGTCAAGTCCATTGATATGTTTCAAATGAATAAAGCTCTTAGCAAGCATGTATGGCCAATAGAAGAGGAAGAAGGTACTGGCGTTATCGGTCCATGTCTATGTTTATCTTATGGTTTATCTGTCTATTATCTCTGTAACAAATATGTGATATACTTTCCTCTGGAATTGCAGCTACAGTCAAACCTTCCAAAAAGAAAAAACAAAATAAACGAGTCAAAGAAGGTAATGCCCGATGTTAGATATCATATTTTTGCAGCTTACAAAGCAAAACTAGTCAAAGATTGGTCAATGCTTAGAAATATTACTAACCGTTGTATATTGTCTTCTCAGACGAACCCGAACAAAAGGAAAAAACAAAAAAGGCAAAGGGTTCAGGATTTGTTTCTCCGCTTCCAATATCTGATGAACTGGCAGAGTTCTTTGGTACGGGTGAAACTGAACTCTCTCGTTCAGAAGTTGTAAAGAGAATGTGGGATTATATCAAGCAGAATGACCTTCAGGTGTCTATTTACTCTTATTTGAACTTTATTCTAATTATATTCACAATTCCGTTAAGCTTTCCTAAAATGACCCATTTTAACACGAGCGTCGAGCCCATTTTGACCTAAACCCAAATGACACTTTTTAAAAACGACTCACTTTGACCCGGACTCGTTTTGCCATGCTTATCCAAAAGAAGTTATGATGACTTGAAACTGTAAACAAAATATGGGTTTCCTTACCATGTTACAGCTATATTTTATTTCAGCAAGTTGGTTTTTTTTTCACAGGATCCATCTGACAAAAGAAGAATTCTATGTGATGATAAACTAAAAGAACTGTTTAAGGTCGACACGTTTGTTGGTTTCACGGTTTCAAAGCTTTGACAGCTCATTTCATTAAAGACAAAGAATAGCCATACAGTTTCTTGATAAGGTGAGTTGTTTTTTTTTTTCTCATTATGTTCCAGGAAGTGTATATATCTCTTGAGAATGCCAACCAGTTGATCTTTGGTGTATTCTACTTCTTGTTGAACATCCTTGACAAAAGTTACCACTTTCACTCGCTACAACTTTTTCAAATTTGTTTTTAGCACTATATAGTGTTGTGTCGTCTTGAGATACATTTACTCAATTTGTCACACACGCGTGCGCGCGCACACACACACACACTGATGCACATAGTTTCAGTATTCTGGGCGTGGGTGTGCCCTTTTAGCATGAGAGTCCTGAGGCTTTTTTATACTCTTGGTATTCCTTCATTCCAGTCAGAGAATGGTCAGATATTGGCAAAGTACTACTTCCATCGCATGATGTACCCGTCACTAAAGCATGATTCTTGTTCTTGACTAAAAAGGGTTGGTCTTTTTGATTGCCGGTCATGTTTTCTGAAAGCGTGTATAATAAAGAGTTGATGCTTCAGTCATACCCCTGTTGCACAAGATATATATTTCTTTTCTGGATTTTTTTTTCTTTTTCCTCTTTTTAAGTGCTAGGCGGCGCCTCACGCCCATGCACACTACTTAAAACCAAGCTATATTCATATTACCATAGTCTTACTGTCCTAGCTTGTGGAAATCTGTTTTGAAAGATCCAATTTGAATGGTCTAGTTTTGCTAGACATGAGGCAATCTGGATTGTCCAAATAGGAGTTGGGGTTTTCATCGGATAACGGATTATTTAGATTGGATGAAGATTTTCTGAACCTATCGAAAACCAATCAGATCCAAATCTATCCGTATTCAATTCAAGTTGGATTTCCGAATGATCCAAAATTTTTTTATTTCTGATATCCAATCAAAATAAGAGTTTGGATTCGGAAGATCCGATCCGAATATCTAAATAAGAATTTGGATTGGTTTTTTGACTTGGTTCAGATTTCGAAATTTTTGAACACCCCGAAATAGGGGTGTAATTGAACCGAGTCGAGCTGACAAAATGCCCAAGTTGAGTTCCACCTTGTTATTATATGAAACACGAATCTTTAATGAACTAACTGGCATCTCTAGCTTGGCTAGACTCATTTTTTGGTAGTTTTAAATACTATGGTAATGAGGCGTGGGCGATCCTGAAAAACGCCTCAGGGCCTTGAGGCGGCGCCTCATGCAGAAAGTTGGTCAAATTTAGGGTCTTAAGAAGGCTGTTATGTACAAACAATTAGAGTAAAGAAATTTTGAATGATTTGCTTGATTAAAAGGCTGGCATGTTGAAGAGATTAAAGATATGTAGTATTCCGGTTATACATAAAACTTATTCGGTCATACATGGAGCAATTCTCTCGCCATGGCTTTCGGGTCTAAACGCCTCAAGTGAATTAATTGACATGATGGATTATAGAGGGTATGGTAACTGTGAAGATACAGTTGAGTTAAAATGTAACATGACAAGCTAAATAATAAGGTTAAGCTTTACGAGCCAAGTATTTTAATACTCAAGCTAAACTTGAAATTCTAACAAAAATAGAACAGATTTGGACAGTGACGGAGCTTGAACTTTTAGATTGTGGGGGTCGAAATTTTTTTTAAATCGGTGGGATCAGACTCAACATATACAAAATTTTCGAACGAAAACGGGTAAATTTATACTACTTAGCCAAAAAATGGTAGAGTGCCCCGACTATAATACTTTGCCCTCAAGTAATTTGGAGTTGCCCTTGATTAGCTACAAATCCTACACTTTAGACGTGCAAATAAGCTGGGTTCGTGAGTGTATAGTGGACGTATAAAGAGTAAAAGACAAAAAGGATAATTGATGATAGAAGTCTTTGAAATGGACGAGTGGATTTTGTGTGGAGAATGGAGGCCCACCAATATAAACGAACCACAACCGTTGATATGTGGCGAACCGATTCCCCTTCTAACCACCTATTTCTACCTAATTTCTTTTGACAAAAAAAAAGCAGATAAAATTATGAATACCTTTTTCCTTGTATATACCCAAAATAGAAAATTGGAAGAACCATTAACTGAGCTAGTTACCTGAATGGCACAGTGAGGGGCACATGACCTTACTTAACTGAGCTAATGGATAGAGTTCACCAAAACGACAAAAAACGTGTAAAATTTAGTCATAAAAGACAATATGTATAATTGTTAAAGTTAAAGGAGACACGGTGGAAATTGTATATATATAGGACAACTTTTGTAAAAACAACTTTTGTATATATTTGATGCGAAAAATTTATGGAAGTTTCAAAAATATATAAAAGAGGTATCAGTAAACCCATGTTAAGCCAATTTTAACCGATTACATACTCAAAACATGTAACATGACCTACATCTTTACAACTGAAAACTATTTAAGTGGGTGGAATTCACTAGACTCAAACTACACCATGCATAGTGACTTGATTGCATGATAAGTTTTAAATTATTTATATAGTTGTTATGTCTAAAAATTCAACTACAAATCAAATCAATCATTTTCTAAAAGAAAATCACAAGCATTCAATTTCGATGCATTGCGTTGCGTTTATGTATGTTCATCCTCAAGGTAAGAAAAAGAACTTTTTAATCTCTTGCTCATGGTTTCTTCAATACCTCGTTTTCAAAGCCGACTCAAGTTTATATCCTTATTCGAATAAATGATTCCAATTAATGTCACGTGTCCACTTTCTCCTACAATAATATAATTAATAATTACTCTCCTATATTTATCTATCACACTAATTTTAATTTATATTTCTACTATTTTCTTTATCTTTATATTTGCCATATATAAATAAAAATCGTTTATGACGCGTCCCAATTTCTTACATCTCCCTGCTTTTTTTTTCTTTACATTTCTCTCTTCTAAAAATAATAATTTTAAATCATAATTTTTCTGTTACTCTCTCATATTAAGGGTATGTTTGGCAAGGAGCTTTTAAGAACTTTTAAGAGCTTTTAGGAGCTTCAAGCTTTTAAGAAAAAACTCTTACTCAATAAAAAGCGTTTTTTGGTTGAAGGAGCTAGAAGCTTTTAGGTTGGAGAAAAAACTCTATAATGAAAAGCTACTAGTAGTAGCTTTTAAGAAAAAGCTCTACTAGCTACAAGCTTTTAATTAGTAAATGACACAAATACTCATTCTATTTTAAAAATAAAATAAAAACCTTTTTACAAGCTTTTAATTATGTCCATTTTGGTTATTTTATACATTTTATTAAAAGCTCCAGCTACTCTGCCAACACCAACATATATTTAAAAAGATTTCAGCTACCAGCTTCTAGCTAACAGCTTGCAGCTACCAGCTAATAGCTTACAGCTACCAGCCACCAGCCACCAGCTAATTTTGCCAAACATATCGTAAATAAAACAACTACAATAACCATAAAAATAATATTAAATTATAATTTTTTATGTTTTCTCTCCTATTAAATAATAATATTGAAATCATAATTGTCATACTCCTCTATTATTTATTTAATATTTCTTTTGTTAAATATTTATTTTATTTTTCCGGCGTATTAATAACCATTTAATATTTTATTAATGCAATCCTTTGTAATACACATGTTATAAACCTAATAATAAGTAAAAAAAACAAAGTAAAATGTTATAATAAATAAATAGTATATAAAACTTTTTTTAAAGACACATAATGACAATTGTATATGTTTTATCCGTTGCATTTATGTTTTATTCAACCCGATAATACACATATTTTAAATGATATAAAATTTTTATTACTTAGGGGCTGTTTGGTTGATTAAGTGCTGAATCATTAAGATGATATGAATGGTTAAGAGGCTCTGAATGGTTAAGAGCTGAATCATTCAACATCCCTTATTAGCTTAATGGTTCAGCACTTAATCATTCCATTCAGATGCTGAAACAAACAGTCTGAATGCTGAATGATTCAGACATGAATGGTTAAGAGGCTGATTAAGAGGCTACCAAACAGCCCCTTAGTATAAAAGTATATTTATTTATTTAACTCGTGTAATACATGAAATTTTGACCTAGTGTGTGCGTGTGTGTATAAAGGTCTGGTCGTCCAGATCAAATGTAAACCCTCTCTGTTTTGGTCATATAAGCAAACTTGCAAGTTGCAACTTAAAACCTTTAGACCTCCTTAAATATATTATTTTGGCTAAACCATATAAACTATCTGTGCAATATTTTTTAACAGCAAAGAATCTCACGTGTAAACTCACCATTTCAGAGTTATGTCTAAGGTCGACTCCTTGACCGCCATGATACCGTACCACCCTAATGCGCGGGAACCGGATGGAATTTGTAAACCCTCACCCCCTGTCAGATTCGAACCCGGGATTAAATCCCCGATTCGTCTCTTCACCTTCACCTAGATGTCCATCTAAAATGTCTTAAGCGAAAATCAAACCTGCGTCTACACTAGAGAGGGCATGCCTCTTAACCACTAAACCGACTATCTGTGTAATTAACTCCAAAAAGTGAAGTTGTATCTGTCTTAACATATTTCAATGTCACAAATGAAGCCTTGGAACGTTTTAATCTGAAAAAAAGTAATTGTAAAAATACAATATAATCACATTATTTTTAATTAAATGTAGTTTTATGAATGGAATCTTCATTTTGTCCAATAAAAAAAATATAATGTGTTAGATGGTCGTAAACGAAACCGTTTGTTGAATTAATTGAGTGGTAGACCAAATTGTCGTGTGTCGTGGAATGATGGAGGTGGTGAGAGCAGTGTATCCATGTCCCACTTTATTTTAAAGATCAGAAATTCAGAATCTTATGCTAAAATCAATTTTCATTATTCACTAGCTCATAAAAAATTATTTCATAAACGTCTAAAACATATTTAATAAAAACATTTAAACATATAATAGAATAGAACTGAAGATTTGTTTTTCAAATATTCACACACTTATCTAACTGACTCTTAATTTTATTCTAGAGTTCATTACGAAACTAGAACCATCAACCTATAAGATAACGAATATTTATTAAACACACAAAGATACCATTGGATTAGATACATTTTGGTAACGGAAGATTTAAATGTATGTTAATAGAATATGAAATGAGAAACATGTCTATAGTTCTACAACATATATATATATATATATATATATATATAGTATAAGTATCTATGAAAAACTCTCCTTATATAGTAAACTATGAAAACCCAATATGTGACTAGTATGAAGCCACATCATCAAGTTCCAATATCAATTTATTATTAAAGGAAGGGTAAGGATGTCATTTAACAAATGACATCTTTTCCAAATCTTTCATCAAGTACACAGATCCATGCTTTTCACCTTTCCCCAAATTTGTACTATGCCACCTTTCTTACCAACTTCACATTCACGATTTCCCGTAAAACCTAAGTTATAAAACAATATCTTCTTCATCCTTTTATCATTTTTCTTTCCCTCCATGGATTTTAACCTTCAAGATCCACCTTCAAACATGGTTCCTCCATTTTCATCACCTGTCGTGGTCGTCGCCTCCGCCGTTTACGTCTCTGTCTACCACCACAGTCGTCCACGTCTTCGTCTACCACCACCGTCGTCCACGTCTCCATCTACCACTCCAGCCTCTGTCGTTTGCCCTCGTCAAGTCCTCCGGCTACCACCGTCACGCCTCCGTCGTCCACTGTCATCAACGCCTCCGTCGTCCACCATCAACCGCATCATTAATTCCGGGGAGTGGTAAGTTACATTCGTCAGAAAACCAGCTTCTTTTAAACTGGCCGGTTACATTCGTGTTGTGGGTTGATGAGTTTCAAGCGTTTTTTAAGTTCTTTTGTATGATAAGAACTTGTCTCTCTATTCCGGTAACGTTTCGTCTATTTGGTTGCTTAAACTCTAACCGAACTTCATGATTGTTATTGTTTTGAAATGAAGAAAGAAAAGATAGTTTGTTATTGATTTGTGGAGAATAATATAAGGGAGAGAGGTGAAGGAGGAATATGGGTTTGATGGGAAAAAGCATATTCTAATGATCAAGAGAATATTTATGGTTTTATTCTCCCCAAACAACCTACTTAAGTACTTCTGTGTTTTTAATGTTTTATAGTTATAGTTATTTGCTAATTTCTTTTGTCAAAAAAATTGAATAACCAAAAGGAAGATGACACCATAAAGTTATGTTTTTGGTGCTAGAGTGGCAACGTATGGGGTGGTGATAATGATTAAATGAAATTGTACCACTTTATTTTTTTTTAAACAGTTAACAAATCAATCCTAACCACTCTCAATAACAAACTATGTTGGTCATTTATGTGGTCCAATTAGAAAAGGATCTAACCTTGATTTTTTTAGTAAGTCGGATCTGACCATGGCAAGTGATAGGAAGGGCGACATTGGTCAAGTGTTTGAGTCATGAAGAAAGTTTACACGATAGGTTTTGATCGTAACAATTGTGTTTGTTAACACATGTTCACATTTGGGCCCCGACTAACATGTGTTACTCCTGTTTAGTATGTTAGAGGATGAGTTGGTCACACCGGTTAATATCTCATCTATTGTTTTGCAGTTGATAACGAAGACCCCCACTGGTTAACATATGTTAACAAACGAAGTCGAAGGAAGCCAAGAAAAATATGTAGAAAAACTTTTTATTAACGTTTTCGTTTTTGTACTCAATGTTTAGAGTTACTAGATTTATTTTGTTAAAGTGGTTAATAGTTTGTAATGATACTTTGTAATAACATGTGTTAATAGTTTGTGTTCTTTATTTCTCAGTAAACTTTTTAATAACGTTTTCTTTTTTGTACTCAATGTACAGAGTTACTAGAATGTCTTGGGGTAGGTTTATCTCTTGTTCAATAGTTTGTAATGATAGTTTGTAATAACACATGTTACCAGATAACATGTGTTAACATAATGTGTGTTAATAGTTTGTATGTTATGTTTACTTATTCTTTTGTAAACTTATGAAGTGAAAACAGGTTAACGAAGACCCCCACTGGTTAACATATGTTAACAAACGAAGTCGAAGGAAAACGAGAAAAATATGTAGAAAAACTTTTTAATAACGTTTTCTTTTTTGTACTCAATATATAGAGTTACTAGATTTATTTTGTTAAAGTGGTTAATTGTTTGTAATTATACTTTGTAATAAAGTGGTTATGGTATACGTTTCCCATGAAAGTCACTAGATTTTATTATGTTTCTTTGCAAGAAGACATGGCCCCATTTTACCAGAATCGTTTTTTTTTACGTTTTTTAATCAATTACGTTTCTTTTACGTTTTTTAGCATAAAAGTCAGTAGATTGTCTTATCAATTACGTTTTGTTTATGTTATTATTACAGAATGATATTTCTTGTGTTGATATTACATGTTAACAGTTAGGTTCTTTTTGTTATTAACAAGTGTTAACAAAGTTTTTATACGTCAACTTATTAACAAGTGTTAACAAAGTTGTATAGGACAGATTTACTACAACTGTTAACATGTGTTAACACGTTAACACATGTTAACAGGTTTAGTAAATCTGTCCTATAGGGTTTTCCTTTTTTTTCAATAAGGATGGTAAGATATGTTAACACATTTAATATATCAAACTTTGGTGTTTTGTTTTTAGCACCAACTATCTGATGATTTGAGCCAACACCATTAGATAACACATGTTAACACTTTTAATATCTCAATTATGATTTCTTGTTTTTAGCACCAACTATCTACAAAGTTTTTATACGTCAACTTATTAACAAGTGTTAACAAAGTGTTAACAAAGTTTTATAGGACAGATTTACTAAAACTGTTAACATGTCATAACAAAGTGTTAAAAAAGTTTTTATACGTCAACTTATTAACAAGTGTTAACAAAGTTTTATAGGACAGATTTACTAAAACTGTTAACATGTCATAAAAGTGTTAACAACGTTTTTATACATCAACTTATTAACAAGTGTTAACAAAGTTTTATGGGACAGATTTTACTAAAACTGTTAACATGTGTTAACATGTTAACAGACGTTAACAGTGTTAATATCTCTACTAAGGTTTTTCTTTTTTTCCAATAAGGCTGGTAAGATATGCTAACACATGTTAACAGTTTTAATATATCAAAATTGGGTATCTATGTCGCCAACTTTTTTGCGTCTAGCGGTTACTTAGTGCATATGACCTTTTTAAAACCTTTGATATGTATAAGTTAAACTATGCGACGCCCATGGTGTCCCTTTTGGAATCTAGGCTGTATATGGTTGCGTAAATTGCTGCTTTGTATTATCTTGTTAACAGTTGTTAGTACATATATCAAGCACTACCAACTGTTAATACACGTCTCACTCTAATCACCACAAACGTGGTTTAAAGGTTTTTATCAGGTTAACACATGTTACCATATTTGCATACACAAGGATAACACATGTGATCACACATCTCAAACTGACATAGTATTTTACTCTTTGTTTAACTTAACACATGTTAGCTTACAACCATAACAATAACACGTGTTAACAGAAATTATAACAGTGTTTTTTGTGCTGATTCTCACAGGTTCAGACCAAACATTAAGGACACAACTACAAAGAATATCTATAAAACATAACACATGTTACATATTCTGACAAATAACTTACACATTAAGGACACAACTACAAAGAACTTGTTTAAGGACACAACCACAAAGAACACCTTCAACCCCTTCTTCTCTGTACACACTGGACATCCTCTCTGACCATCTCCAGTCACCTTCTAACACCGCGGATGAATATCTTCACAATCAAAGCAAAACCCACTTCAATTTTCTTATATAAAAATAATAAAACTGAATAACTGAAAAAAAACCCAAATAAAAAACTGGGATATCACCCAACAAAAACCCAAATCAAGAACACATACATACCTGTTAAAATTGAAGATCATCACCAATGTCGTCGGATCTAAACATTTAAGATCGTGGGAGGGAGGGAACGATAGAGGAGAGAGGAGATGGAAGATGGAACGGTGGTGGTGGGGGTGGTTGATGAAGAACACCAAGAAGATGAAGATAAACCAAATAGATCCGGTTACCACCACTATTGCTAACATTCAACAACAAGATGAAGAACACCAAGAATATGAAGATGGGGGAGGGAAGATGGATGAGAGAGAGAGAGAGAGAGAGAGATAAAGACGAAAACGAGAGAGGGTTGCTGAGAGAGAGACGGAACGACGGTGGTGGTGGTTGATGATTTTTTTGAAGGTGTATGCTTGTTGTTTTTCATTAGTGTAGAAGGTGGTTGATGATTTCTTTGAAGATGATGATGATGAAAAGAAGAAGAAGAAGAAGGAGGAGGGAGGAGAGAGATTGTGTTGGGATTCTAAATATGATAAGAAAGATGAGAGAGGAGAGAGGTGATGGCATTGGAAAGATGAGAGAGGAGAGAGGTGATGGTATTGGAAAGATGAGAGAGGAGAGAGGAGAGATTGTGTTGTGTCCCCAAAATGCCCCTCCATGTGTCTTTATGTATTAAAATACTAATATATCTATGGTAAGGTACATTGACTCAATCCTAGCCATGGATGTTATGTGATGGATGGCTAGGATTGAGTTTCCATAGTTTACCAAATAACTAAGGTTTCCAATATAACCATTCCCTATATATATATATATATATATATATATATATATATATATATATTATGCTTAAATAAATGATAAATAGAGGAAGTGTAACAAATGATCCATTTTAAGTATAAAACTATGTGAACCATATTTTTATATTTTTCTTGAGATATGATGCATATGACGGGAATGCAACCTCTAATCACAATAGCCTTTTGCAAAGGACATATGATGTGGTCGAGAAGAGTCAACAAAGCTAGGAGGATGTGCCATGTACAAAGTCTCAAATAGATTGTCACACCACGCCTAAAGCATAAACACATGGCATAACCTCAAGAAAAGGATCAGAGTCAAGATTAACACAAACATATTTATTTATTTAAGAAAAGATCATCTCATTAGGCATCGATTAAATGTTATAGTATTATCAGATTTTACATCCATTAAAATATCACAAAAGAGGTTTGTCGACAGTATTCCAAAACTCATGGAAAATGATTATAAAACCCCGTCCAAAAGACCAACGCCCAATCGTGATCCCCGTCCTAGCCATACTTGCGACTATCCACATCATTCACCTAAAAGATATGTTTAAAAAATGTCAATATATAAAATATTGGTGAGTTCACAAGTTTTAATTTCACAGCAGCACAACCCATTCATAAACTAGTGCATGTAATAGAAATATTAATAAGTATTGACATATCGGGGTAGCTACTCCCCTAAGTCTATGGCGTCCCTTAGGCCCATAACCAAACCAAGACAATATTTACCCCACATGTTCTTCTTTGGTCCAACAACTAATTCAACATACAATACACCCCACGGAATCGACGCTATTGATTCAAGGTGGGCCTCATTGAACACCAATAGTACTATTCATATGCACCTACGACTACACAACAACGTATTGCTTCCGGCAAGCGACGACACCGTCCCCCTCAATGAAAACAATTAGTTATGACAAAACTGCAAGGACTCGCCACTAAGAGGCTTACCGTTACAAAGTACCCATATTACTCAACCATATTTCCCATGTCACGACACATTTTACAACATGTATTTTCCCCAGGTTTAAAAGCATTTAAAACGTTAAAAGAGGTCGTGAAACTCACCTCAAGCACAACAACACAGTCAATAGCACACAAATCCTAAAGAATAGCGATCGGTCTAAATCCACAACCTATAAGTGTTCTATATGTATAAGACACTAGTCCACAGTGCATGTTTAACCGATAAGTTGTTTACCCAACTCCCAACACCATTATTTAAATTTAAGTCTCGTTTAGTTAGAAAACATATCCTAGGCTCGTTGGTGATGGACTACCCATGTTAAGTTATTAATAACTCAAATTTTGTAACCGTCAATATCAACTTCAAGTTAGTTGGGTTCGCTGTAGCGAACCCCGATCACTGTCTGATTTCACAGCACACGTTGTGATCGTTAAGTCTAGCATGAATTAATATTCTATTCAAATCTCCGACTTGAATCACTTTTCCGTACGTTTATCATCTCAAGGATAACGTACTAGGATCTTGTCAATTAAGATTTTAGTTTCCCGTTAAGTATTTTCTTTTCGTAAGTATTTACAATACACACTTACTTACAATATATATATATATATATATATATATATATATATATATATAGGTAGAGGATCCTGTTGGAAAATTGATTTGTGTGAGAAGCGTGAGAAGTATTAAGAATTGACATGTAGCCATCATGTTTTTTTATTATGGAATGATGTTTTGGGCTGTTTTGGCTTGAAAAACACTTAACACAACAATATACAACAATTTAAAACACAATCCAATGTATTATAGTCATTAAATTTAAATTACAGATAAAACACCCTAGTAATTACTTAAAACACTATGCTTAAATGTTTTTGACATAGTGTTTTAAGTTTTAAGCCTAAAATACACTGTTTTCGGTTATTAATTGTTATGTTTGTTGTTTTTCTAAGCAAAACAATCCAAAACATCATGAATACGTCCAAAAAAATGATGCATACATATCAATTTTTAATCCTTCCTATACTTCTCACACAAACCAATTTTCCTACAGGAACCCTACCCTATATATATATATATATATATATATATCCAACAATTATTCTTATATTAAACATATTTTTAGAATAACTATTTTAAATCGTGAACACGTCTCCACAACTTTATTTTAGTATCCTTTTAACTTATTTCGAGTGCTCATTCATCTTCCCGATTAATTAGTTAACTTTATTTTTATTTCAACAACTCAACGCTTTAAAAATATAGTTAACTAATACTTTTGTTCTCCAACAAAAACAACCCATTCAAAACCATAAGTTGATAGTTACATTTTAAACCCAAAAATGATAAAAATTACTTTCCACACTTTTTGTTTGCAAAATATCTCTACTAACACTTATATTTTACAGACAATACTTTTCTTTCACACTTTTTAGAAAAATCTCAAGTTACATCCAAACTAGTAAACTTCAAAAAGCCGAAATTTATGTTACGTGTTTCTAAAACTTGTTAACACCTTTAATGACTTTCTTTACTTAAAAACAAACCATCTTTGTGTTCAATACATGTTAATAATAAGTTTACTTGTTCAAACTTTATACTCTAAAGGTTATAGATTTAATCTTTATACAAGTTCTAACTTATTTTTAAAGTCTACAAGTTTAATCTTGCAAGTTAGATTTCAACATCTTCCATTTCACCTTTAAAACTATTTTCAAGTTTAGTGCCTTATTCTTTAAGATTAACATTCAGCACAACAACATAATAATCAAAGATTGACAAACTTTGGAAATATCACCACTGCCACCCACCCCCACGACCTAAAACACACACACACACACACACACACACACCCCATCATTTTTTTTGAACGGCAAATTACATCTCCTATACTATTACACCAATAATTATAAACCAAAGAACACCCTTGCCAAGGATTGAACCTTGGACCTCTCCTCTAAGAGGCATATGCCTCTACCAAGTGGGCTAGCCCCACATTTTGTTTCGAGAAAACTTTTAAACTTTACGTTTAAAACCTTTCATTTAAACTTTCCAAACAAATTTCTAAGTTAAACATTTATTAATAACACTTAATTAAACAAAGATTATGAGACTTACTACTAGCACTACGTAGGCCTGTAAACGAACCAAACGTTCGGCGAACAGTTTGTAAATTATTTGGCAGAAAGTTCATTTATGTTCGTTTGTTTAATAAATGAACAAACACAAACAAGAAATTCTGTTCGTTTAGTTAAACAAATGAACATGAATATAGTTCACGTTCGTTCATTTATGTTCGTGAACGTTCGGTAACGTGTTCATTTATGTTTGTTTGTGTTCGATAGTTCATTATTTCTTTTTTAACTTTTTATTTTTAAATTACGTACTTCAAATTTTCCGCTTATAGATTATTTAATATATTATTAATGGATTACATATTAATATTACTTCACACATTTTGATTAACTATTATTTGGGCTGGATTAAACGGGGTTTCAAGTTTAATATGACAATTTTGTGTTTTTATGGGTCACTATTTTAGGATAATTATGTGTTCAAGATTATGTCAAGTATGTGGATAATTGGATTAGTACAATTTTATGGATAATGTTTGTGATGAAAAATGTTGATTTTATTCGAAATTTAGTGTGTGTTAATTTGTGCTCTTTTTGCTCATAAACACATGCTTGTACTCCTTTACGTTCATTTGTGATTGTTTGCGTTCACTTTTGTCCGACAGCTAACTTTAAAAAACAAACACAAACGGACACAAACACTTTCATTTCCTTAACAAAAAAACACAAACAAAAAATCTCGTTCGGTAAGTGTTTATAAACAGTTCGTGAACACGTTATTTCCTTAACAAATGAATATGGACAATGCCTTATTCATGTTTGTTTGGTTCGTTTACAACCCTAAGCAATAAGCTAGGGAAGACCACAAAAATCACAAGGAAATGTGGTCTTTAGGTGTGTTCTTCCTAGTTTCTAAGCTCCAACCTTTAACACACACTTGATCAATGATGAAATGGGAGTCGTTTGGTTGTATTGGATGATTGAAAAACAATAATGGTGATGGTTAAGAGGGTGTTCAGCCGTGAGTTTGTGAGGAGGAAGAAGAAAATGTTTTTGATGAATATTTATTAATACTAAACTCCTATTTATATTATCATCCAAAGCTTAGCTTAAGCACTATGCTCAATGTTGTTGAATATCTTAGAGACATGAGGTGATTCATGTCATAATGGGGGTTTAGGAGCGGCACTTAGGGAACGGGGTACTACCCGTGAATTTTTTCAATTTCACTAATTTCAACAAATCCTACATTGCCACATCACTTCACTGATTTCCTTCACTGAAACATTTTTTTTAGGCAACACTTCACTGATTATTTACCCACAATCAATGAGAGAGAGGTAGAGACAAAGAGAGAAAAATCACGGGTACCAGCCGTTAACTAGAACCAGAATTTGGTTCATGGGACCACTACCAGCATGGGTGGCGGCGGTGTTACCGTGCTGATAGTGCGGTACCCGTGACCAATTCTAGTGGCGCCCCGTCCCCCCTTAGGGGCTAATTAAGGATTGTGAATACTCTAAGGACTAATGAATCATAACATAACACCACTTACCAAATCGTCCCTCTTTTCCACATAACTCGTCAAAATCACTTTTTACAATATGGAGGATATACTCATAAAATTTTGATGGACGGGTTGTGAATGCTCTAAGGACAAATGAATCATAACATCACCACTCACCAAATCGCCCCCCTCTCTCTCAACCGTGTGCATCATCAATGTTGGTGGTGAATATTTCAAGGATGTGTTTGTCATGTATACCGTGTGTACATCCTCGGTATAACTATGATGCTTTTATGTTCAGGATATATCTGTACAATGTATATTATATATATCCTGAGTATGACTAACGAAACTTGTCGAATTAAATCCTTTGTGCAGGTTTAACTCAACTGATTAGTTGAAGACTAGGTCTTGCTTAACTCTCGGCAGTTAGTTGATACCTGTTAAAAGTTGTGGGAATGAGGAAGGAACTTGCAACGGCTACTTAGACCTAGTATATGCAATCTCGAAAATTTCAGGATGTTAGTTACTTCATTTTTAGTATAAAATGGGACCTTGGACAATCACTTAAGATACTTACTGCTTACCACTTTCAACAATTACTTACTTTCATTTATTGACACCACACTTACTCATTGTAATACTTAGGCTGATTGATCCACGGTTTCCAAAATTGTACTCTTTTATTTCTTTTAATAAAAACATCAAGGTAGGGAACTTTTGTTCGCTCCCGATGTTTTATACCGTAGATCTAAATTGATTAAAGGCTTTCCTCGTATATATCATGTTTTTTTTACTATTTTTCCTTTATTCTTGCTTGTTTCATCTTGAGGCTGTTAGTGTTTTAATACATCATATCATAGTGATATTCTGATCATATTGTTCATTAGTTGTCAAATCTTTGATTTTATATTTTAAATGGCATGTTTCTCAATATATCAGAAACTTGATTACTTGAATTTTATTAAACCATTTTAGCACTCTACCTCACATAACTAATTTGGAACACAAAATTAAATTGTTAATCTTTGATCAAAACAATCAAGAACACTTAAAACGATCATAATTGTACACCCTAAAGAGAACTTGATCAACATGATATGTCTTGCATCTATGTTGTATTGTTGTGGTTACTGGATTCAGTGGCTTATTAGCTATTAATGTGTATTCACTAACCAACACAAATTTTTTAAAATCGACCCGCCCCTCATAAGCCGCGGGTATAACACACTAGTTTTTTTTACCAAAAAAGGAACGAAGAAGACAAAGGGAGGGGGGCATAATCAGAAATAAAAGGAGATTCCCATGCCCGACAAAACCAATGGGTGTGAGAAGCTTCAAACGGATCTAAACGCATTGAAATCATTTTGTCAAACAGATTCTCTACCACCTATTTTATTTTTCTCCTCACGGAATATCACGCCTGTCAATTTTTTTTTTATTTTTAAAGGAATATCGTACTTTTTTACTAAAAAAATAAAGCAGTATTCTTTTTTTCCTCGTATCATAAGTTTTAATCAATGTAGTAGGTATATATTTGCTTCCATAAAAAGTGTATATTTTGTTGTAATTTTCCTTCTTTTTAATGTATCTTGAGGTGATTCATGCTTTGTTTGAGTTTACAACATAATTGCATATTATATATCAAAAACACATAGAAGAAGGAAAAAAAATACTAAGAAATGAGATTTTCATAGAACACACGAAGGATTTTGAACATTACACTTGATAATAAAATTTAGAAGTTGACAAAATCGTAATTAATATAAAAGCTCAAAATGGATTAAGGTAGACAAAGAAATCATTGCAAATGGTGACTTTGTTTTACTTAAATTTAATTTCATCAAATCTTTTAAAGCTCAAGTAGCTTTTGTATACTTTTTTTTTTAAATAATACAACATTTAATCAAGTTTTTCTTTTAATTTTAGTATAATGTTGCTATATTAAAATGAAGATGTTTTTAAGAAATATATCTAGTGCACTATAACGATGTGTCATGCCTTAATATGTTAATGTTTCTTAACCTATTTAGAATTCTCAAAGGATTTTCTACGGTGTGTTCGCCTAGTCTAAGTGTGACACATTAACAAATTGTGTGATTATAATGATGCGTCTAACCCATTATAATGTTGTCTGTAAAACCATATGTCATCTACCTTCGCCTAACATACATGTATAACATGATGGGATCCTTCATTAGCTTTGCACGCTAAAAATCCTTGTGGTTAAATGGAAAAAAACTACCTTCTTATACTTTACCACCTTTTACAATAACCTCAATGTGTGTGTGCGTGCATGCGTGCATGCATGTATATATGTGAGTGGAATAACAAATCACTAGTACATAAAAGAGCAAAAGATGCGGTGATTTAGCCTATAAGATGTGGTTCTAGACCCGCATCTTATAGCCTCGCATCAAAAGGCTAAATGCAAATGATGCGGGTTCAAAGGAACCACATCTTTTGGTATAGAACCGCATCTTTTGGTCTTTTAAGTTTGACAACCAAATTGTTTAAAGATGCGGGTATAAAACCGCATCTTTTGACTCTTTCTGTACTAGTGAATAAAAATGGGTTTTTTAGCAAGCATAGGAAGGAGTTTTAGTAAAACACTTGACCCTATTGCATTTTTATACTTAAGGTGGTTGTTTTGTTTGAATTGTTGATTACAAAACTCACATGTTTCTTCGAGTGCTAAAGCTAAGATCAAACAATAACATTGATAAAAAACAGTTCTGGATATGCACATGAAACTTGTTTAGTTAGACACTGTGACAACCGGAAAATTCATGGTAACTTTCTTAACATTTACATAAGTCTACCTTAGTCAAACATTTGATAAAACGAACTTAACTGGGCTAGTTGAGTCAGTCTGGTGATTTTGTAGGATCATCGGGTACTATACGTGAGAGAAGTAACACCCGAGCGTTGGTGAAATAACAACAAACAAATACTATTTCATGGTTGTGTGAAATTATGTGCAAATATGTGATTATTTGAAACTTTATGAATTAACGTAACCGAGTTCGGTTGAACCGAGACTGGTAAAAATATTTGCAAGATTACCTTGTTTGGTAATTTAGACTTACATTAATTATTAAGGATGTTAATAATGGAATTATTGCATAAGGATTACATAATATAAAATAAAATTTAAAACTGATTATTCACGCCGCCGCGGACCGCGGGGATATTTAAATTCTCTCCGCGTGCGCGTAGGAATTTCAAGAACGTCCGCGGTCCGCGGGAGCCCCTCTGTCGGCCAACTTTTGTAACTTTATAAAAAGTCGATCTTTGATCAATTATTTCGCAAAAGCATTCCATCTGCTCGATTTTTATCATCAAAGGACCGATTTTTGAGTTCTTAAATCCACTATAATCAAGTGTTTGAAGTATCTTAGAAGATTTGAAGTTGCTTGATCACTATCTAGTGTTTTCCTTTGTGTTCTTGAGGTATAAACTTGTTATCTTGTTATTATGGCTATAATTTCATATAAGTTATGGTATAACCTGATTATCAAATATAATAACATGTCTAAAATGGATCCATACTTGATTCTATTTGATTTGATGATGATAATATGATCTTAGAACACAAAGTTATATGTTAGGAGTTTATGCTAGATAACTTGGATAATCTTGATATAAACTTTGATGTTAAACTTGGTTAATTATGTTTTTGATAAGATCTGATCATATGATGCTTGAACATGTTTTGTTATGTTGAGTTTTGATGAGATTGGGTTTAAGGAAGTCTTGTTAATATGTTTATATCAAAGGTTAAAAACTTGGCAGATTCAAAATCCGGTTTTGTTTGGATTAAAACTTGATGATCTAATATCTAAAACTTATAGTTTTTGATTCTAAATTATACTATATGAAGAAAGCTTTCCAGAAAGTCCAAGTTTGCTTGATTTGGTTGAGTATAAGTATTTTCTTTTGGATCTTACAAAATCGGATGTTAAATCTGAATTCGGACAGAAAACTTTGGTCAACTTTAAAAGGTCATAACTTGAGTTTTACAAATCCTCTGATCGTGAAATTTGGTCAGCAACTAAATACAAGAGTTTTATGGCTTCTCCAATTAGATTCAGGTCAATTAGAGCAACATGTGATTTTTAATGATTTTTCTCTTGAACTGTCGCAAACAGCTCATTTTTGATACCTTGCTGTGTTCATGAAGTTTTCATAATTTTTCAGAAGGTTTTGATCCCAAAATAAAAATAGTAATATGTCAAGCAAACATATGGGAATGCCCTGTAAAAATTTGAGAGTCAAATGAGTTGATTTAGTATTTATCAAAAATTATTTTGACAACACGAAATCTGTCCAGAAATCACAGAATCGACAAACTTAGTATATGTGAGTATTTGGTAGTTTTATTGGCTTATATGTTGTATATATTGGTATATAAACATATGTGGATTATGTGTAATGTATGTATTCACATAAAAACTAAACTTTCACCAACGGGTTGTCGGGTCAACTTGCTACACGTGGTCACATTTGAATTACACTAGCACATTAGAGTTATGTGAAGTTTGGACAAAAGGTTTTGTTAAACAATCTTGAACACATACTTATAAGTTTAAGATTGAAATAGGGAATCATTAGCAATTCGCCTATTTTCACATTTGGAGTTGGATTATAACTCAAAGCAACCTAAGGTGAGTTTTCACGGCCCCTTTTTACTGTTTTACAATTGTGGGAGAAACATGCTACTTCAAACAACAAACATTGAACTTCTTGGATTACATAAATACTAAACTTTACTTGTGGACTAAGCGACTTACGAACCTACAAACTTTGGACAAACAGTTTGAATCATAAATATGTGGATACATAGCGGGGAAAGTGTGAAGAGATCTATTGGGCTTGACAAGCCCCACTCGTGTCGACTGGAGGTCGAGCAGGTGCATATTTGTCCTAACAAACGTTACTGAGTACATCTTTACATACGTTCAGCAGTGATTCATAATGCTTGAGTAACTTGTACGATGTATAGCTAGCATCACTTATTGAGTATTGTATGTGAATCCGGTCTTTTGGAAACAACTTATAAATCTCTTGGATTACATAAATACTATTGAGTATTGTATGTGAATCCGGTTTTTGGATATAACTTTTAAATACTTAAACCTGTGAACTCACCAGCATTATATGTTGACAAACTTTAGCATGTTTTCTCAGGTAACTAAGGTAGCAGCTGGTCTAGGCGCACTAGAGTCCCACAGCGTCTCATAATGTCATGCATGGTTATTAAATATTGATTTCATAACTTCAACTATTTCCTGGTGGTATTTTGGAAATGTAAACGTTAACTGCTTCCCATGTATTTCATTAACTCTTTCATAATGAATAAAATGGTTTGAATGTTATTTTAAATCATATAGTTGTCATTTATTATGACCGTTGACTTGGATCCTGGTATGTCATACACCTCGCGGTAAAACTCCGCAGTGGAAAATTTGAGAGTGTGACAGGCACGTCATTGTAATGAGTTAGACACACCATTTTGTTAATGTGCATACAAACTTATTACAACAATCTATTAGACCAAGGAAGTTGGTCACATGGTTTAGTGGATAGATGCTTAGTTATACACACGTGTGTACAAACTAATTACAACATTTTAGTTAAATCTAAGAAGCTAGACACCATTACAATGGGCTAACAATATCTCTAATGTGTTAGATTCAATGATATATACATGTGCATCGGTATTAATTACAGTAGTGAATCAAACATCAAAAGTTGGGTGTAACATTCGTACTTTTCGTATTTTTTCCATTCTAGTCCTTGTACTCTTGTATCTTTCATTTTGTACCCTTGTACTCCCGAGCTTATGATCAATAGAAGAATATTTTGTCAATTGCATTTAACTTTTAATCTATTTCAATCTTTCTATGTATTCTATTTTACGCAAACTTTACACTTTACGCTTAAAAACGAGACTCTAATACGAAACCGAAACATAAACGAACCCGTACGAGTTAGGAATCAAGCCCAATCCAAAAACATGTCAAAATGGGCTTAAACCTTAAGTTTTAACCTAAAAACACGTCCAAAACCAAGTCTGTTGGGCCAAGCCCAACCAAAAAACATTTTTTGGGCCTAAACACCTGGTCACGTCGCGTGACCAGATTCTGATTTCCCGTCACGTAGCGTGACGAGACCCTGTCTGGCAGCACAAGAACCAACTCGTAATTACACCCATTTATCTCACCTAAACACCTCCCAACCACCCTAATTACTACATTAAACACCCAACCAACCCACCTTACCTATAAATACAACTCCTCTCCACCCTTTAACCCCTTGTTCATCCTTAATCTCTCCACAATCACTCTCTAATCCTCCAAGTTTTGAGCAAACTTCCTGATTACACAATCACTCCTCTCCACCCTTTAACCCTCTTTCTCTTCTGTTTTTCTTTCTCTTTTTCATCTAAAACTCCTTGGAGGAACCTCTAGGATCTTCCCCATATTTATCCACAGAAGTGTGATAAGGGTAGAGCACCTAAAAGAGGTCCCAAAGGTGTTTGTTTTCTGAATTATTTTTATGTCCTAAGATAGTTTGTTGTGATGGAACCAACCAAGTCTACTAACAATCTAATGTTAGAAAGATTTGTGCTATGGTATTGGGTGACAAAGGAGAGTCAAGACTCATCCAAATCAGTCCCCAAACTTTACTTAAACTTCTTAGTTATACTATATAATAATATAAACATATACTTTCGAATTTCTATCTTACTAGCTTATTATTAATCTTTGGAAGGTTTGTGGTTACACCCTACCTTACCAACTCTCTTGACCCTTCTTGTGCTACGGATTTATCCACACTAGAAAGGGGAAATCCCGTGTCCAAAACCCACGTTTATTCCATAAGCGAAGTGGTTGTGACATGAACCCATCAAATGGATTCACATTCCTAACTTTATACCATCCGAATCATCTATGATGATTTTGTGCTTGGTCTAACTTAATCTCATGACCATCCGGATTGCCCTAAAGGCAATTTGTGCTTGGTTTGCCTAAAAGGCTTGCATGACTCTCGTGAATCTATAATCTAAACTCGAACCTAAGACTCTTTATTCTCTAAATCTAGTTAACCAAGGCTAAGGAACTAATCTCTCAAGACTTATCTTTGGAACCTAACTAAACGCACCCAAAGGTGAGTTCATACTTGTCCCCTTTTTACTCTTTTATCACTTTTGGGGTGTAAACATGTATCATATGCAAAACACACTAATGCTTTCATAAACACACATGCTCAATCTATTAAACATACATATATGCTACTTGCCATGCTTATGATTCTTAGATACTTAGACATAAATCATTAACTATTATTAGCCCACTTAACATGTATAGCGCTATAGGACTAGCACACCGCCCCCTTTATGGGTCATTGTTAAGATTTAAACGGCCTAGCATGAATATGTTAGGTATACGCTGTGGTACTCGCGGGTTTGAGTTATGTCTTTTGTATGATATGTATGTGCAATGCTATAGTATGAGATTTGAGTAAACCATTCTAAAATACTATGTATGTAAACTAAAACTAGTATGCTCACCAATGCTTTATGTGTTGACGGATATTTTATACATGTTGCAGGAAACGTTTGATGCAGGGTATACAAGAAAAACTACTTAGGATTTGGCTAGAAACTCACGCTAGTTTAAATTCTATATTTTGATGTTGTATTTTCCTTTTATAAGACAATTTGTAATCTGTTTCCTTTTAGACAATGAAATGCTATGAATGAAATTTTATCTTTAAATTATATTGTCACGAATTCTAGTGTCATGAAGTCTTTGAACAATCTATCCCAAGTCTCGCCCCGATGTATTCCGCCATCGGTTGGGGTGTGACAGATTGGTATCAGAGCCATGACTATAGGGATTTAGGAAAATTGCCATGATTGTCCTAGACTATAGTTAGGAACCTATTTGACCATTCTTTTATCATGCTTAATATACTTGTGCTCCCTAATTGCTTCTACTCCATTCTCTTGGTCCTTAAAATTTACCTTCCTATTTGTGGACTACTCTACACTCAAAGACGCTCGTATAACACAAACGAAAGGAAATCACCGAAATAGGCGTGAAACCCTCACTTTGGTGATAACTTTCAATCCGCGTAAAATCTTTGTGTTTTGAAACTACACCAAGATAGGAGTGATATCCTCACCTTGGTGGAAATTTCACAATTCTCGTTCTAGTGGACACTTACCAATTGAAGGTTGGAATTAATTTTCTTACCACATTGGACAAAGTGTACAAACCACACTCAAAGAAACGACCTCGCTAAGATAGGAGTGAAATCCATAACTTAGCGACTAGTTTCAATCCTTGATAATTTATTTTTTTTATCTCGCTAAAGTCTCAAATTTACTAATGACAAGAAACATGTAGTAACTGGAAGGGTGAATACCGTTAATCCGCAGGTTCGGGGAGAGTATTTCCACCTATTAAGCCAAAGCATGTTTCAAACTCAAAGGTAAATTCGAACCACTTTGGTTAGTCTTAGTTCCGTTCCGGAACACTCCAATTGCTTGCTTAGAACAAGCCTCTCATTTTATGTTAATATTATTTTCAATGATGTTTTCATGCTATGTTTTCACTACATATATTCGATTTATTATTTTTTTTTTTACTACTCGCAAAGGCTCTCAAGACTCGCATCTCTAGTACTCTAGCAACCTCCAAACAATACTAATAATCGCAAACCAACATTAATCAAAGCTCCTTTATGTTATCTAAATGCATTATACTTGCTTATACTTATGTGTTATGCTTTATAAACAATGTGAAACTACATGCTACTTGAACTATTTGACACTATGTGCTTTGTATGCTTAATTCATTCCTAAAAACAAAGACAAAATGCAAACTTTATACAAATAAACCATTGATCAAAGCTCATAATCCCTTGTTTATCCTCTAGATGTCTTCCATGTCAAACCGAAGAAGCTCAAAACAAAGCACCAACAAGAAAATGTTATCTTTCATGGCCAAGCAAATGGCCAAGGTCATACCCGATGTGGTTAGTAAGATCCAAGCCTCCGCAAGCCCACATGGTTCTGTTGACTCAAAAGCCGAATCCTCCAAAACTACCTCCTTCACCTTTAAGCAATTTAACCTACATCGACCCGACTCTTTCACGGGAAACGATGGTGCTACCGCTATGCTCGAATGGTTCGACCACATCGAGCTAGTTTTCATTAATAGCGAATGCCCCGAGGATCTCCGAACTCGTCACGCCACTAGTGTCTTCAAATCAAGGGCACTCGATTGGTGGAAAAGCGAGAGATCCACCCGTGGGAACGAAGCCGCTTTAGCTCTACCGTGGGAGGAACTCAAGCAACTCATGATTGAGGAGTTCTGCCCCGCGCAAGAGATTGAGCGACTCGAAGATGAATTTTGGAAACTCAAGCAAAACAGTGGTGATAACCCAACCTATACCAATCGTTTCAAGCAACTCCTTGTCCTTGTACCTCACCAATTCAACACCACTAAGAGAATTATAGCTAAGTATCTAAAGGGCCTCCCAACGAGTGTTCGTGATATCGTTGAAGGAGCCGAACCCACCACCCTAGAAAAAGCCATTCGTTTAGCTTCCAAAATCTCGGATAACCAGTGAAAGATGGAACCTTAACTATACCAAACACCACAACCAAAACCGTCAATCAAACCACCACCATTCCCACCGACAAACCTAAAGAAGCCAAAACCCCATCAACCTATAGCAATAACCGCAAACGTAAATCCCGACACCAAAACTATGCCGTTACCGTTCCATCCACCGAAGCTCAAGCTCCAACTCCTCTTAACCAAGTGCCTGCCAAGAAACCTTACACCGGCTCTTTCCCAAAATGTAACACGTGCCATTTTCATCACCTAACAACCTCTGCTTGCCGAATCTGTACCAATTGTAACCGTTACGGGCATCTCGTCCAAAATTGCAAAACCGGCCCTAGAACCCAAAACAACCAACTTCAAGTGGCCAACCAACCCCGAGCCGCTAACCAACCTCCTCTAGCCATTGGAAATGGCCGTGCATGTTTTAAGTGTGGTGATCCTAGCCATTTTGCTCCTCAATGTACCCGCAACAACCAAGCTCAAGTTCAAGCTCCGGCTCAAAATCAACCACCAAGGGGTCGCGCTTTCAACCTCAATGCGGCCCAAGCTCAAACAGAAAATGATGTTGTGAACGGTACGTTCCTTGTTAATGGATCTTATGCTTCTATACTCTTTGACACTGGTGCGGATAAGAGTTTTGTATCTCTAGAATTTGAACCTTTACTTGCTTGTGCACGATCTAATTTATCGGAACCTTTCACCGTTGAAGTTGCAAATGGTGAACCCATCTCTATTGATTTCATTATCAAAAACTGCACCTTGAATCTTAATGACCATGATTTCTCCATAGATCTTAATCCTATGCAATTGGGAAGTTTTGACATCATTGTAGGCATGGATTGGCTTGCAAAACATCGTGCCGAAGTCGTTTGTTTCGAAAAATTTATCCGTATACCACTTCCTAGTGGTGATACCTTACAAATCTATGGTGAAAAAGCCTCCAAAGGACTCAAACTCATGTCTTGTACCCAAGCTCGAAAATATCTCCGTAAGGAATATGTTGCATTCTTGGCTCATGTGGTAACAACCAAAGACAAGGGAAAAGGCATAGAAGACATACCCGTCGTTTGTGACTTTCCCGAAGTCTTTCCCGAAGATCTACCCGGTCTTCCTCCCGCTCGTTCTGTTGAATTTCGTACTGATCTCATACCCGGTGCTACACCCGTTGCAAAAGCTCCATATCGTCTTGCACCTTCCGAAATGCAAGAACTTGCTAGTCAACTCCAAGAATTGCTCGAAAAAGGCTTCATACGTCCGAGTACTTCTCCATGGGGTGCTCCCGTCCTATTTGTGAAAAAGAAAGACGGATCTTTTCGTATGTGTATCGACTATCGTGAGCTTAACAAACTCACTATCAAAAACCGATACCCTCTTCCACGCATTGATGACCTCTTTGACCAGCTCCAAGGAGCTACTTGTTTCTCAAAGATCGATCTTCGTTCGGGATACCATCAACTCCGAATCCACGATGAAGATATTCCAAAGACCGCCTTTCGCACGAGATATGGTCACTACGAGTTCATGGTGATGCCTTTTGGTTTAACCAATGCTCCTGCCGTGTTCATGGACTTAATGCATCGAGTATGTAGACCTTATTTGGATCGCTTTGTGATCGTCTTCATTGATGATATCCTAATCTATTCCAAATCCGAAGACGACCATAAAAGACACCTTCGTTTAATTCTAGAGCTCTTACGTGCCGAACGACTTTACGCCAAATTCTCTAAATGTGAATTTTGGTTAAGAGAAGTTCAATTCCTTGGGCACATTGTGAATGACAAAGGTATTCATGTTGATCCTGCAAAAGTTGAAGCTGTGAAGAATTGGATTGCACCAAAATCTCCTACTGAAATTCGTTCTTTCCTAGGATTGGCGGGTTACTACCGTCGGTTCATCTCAAATTTTTCCAAAATTGCTACACCTCTCACCACCTTGACACAAAAGACTCAACCTTTCATTTGGGGTCCTGAACAAGAAGAAGCCTTCGAAACCCTCAAATCCAAGCTTTGTGGTGCTCCTATCCTAGCTCTTCCCGAAGGGAATGATGATTTCGTGGTTTATTGTGATGCATCGAACCAAGGTCTTGGTTGTGTCCTTATGCAACGAGACAAAGTCATCGCCTATGCATCGAGACAACTCAAGATCCACGAAAAGAATTACCCGACTCATGATCTAGAACTTGGTGCCGTTGTTTTTGCCTTGAAAATCTGGAGACACTACCTTTATGGTACCAAATGTGTTGTCTTTACCGATCATAAAAGCCTCCAACACATCCTCAACCAGAAAGACCTTAACACGAGACAACGACGATGGGTCGAATTGATTAACGACTATGACTGCGAAATTCGCTACCATCCTGGCAAAGCGAATGTAGTGGCCGATGCTCTTAGTCGGAAGGGTCACGCAATTCTGTGTAACCTTCGAGAAATCGACCGTCTTCGTAGCTCTCAGTTTCAAAATGATCTCTTCAATCGTATTCGAGATGCTCAACATACATCGGTCAATGAAAATACTCTATACGAAGAAATGTCTTGTGGTGCTGAGTTACACTTGGAATCCAAGGCAAATGGAATTCTTTATTATCTTGATCGTATTTGGATTCCCAATCGTGATGACCTTCGTACACTTATAATGAATGAGGCGCATAAATCCCGATATTCCATTCATCCTGGTGCGGATAAAATGTATCAAGATCTCCGTCGCAATTTTTGGTGGCCCGGTATGAAAAAGGACATCGCTCTCTTTGTGTCCAAATGTCTCACTTGTTCCAAAGTAAAAGCCGAGCACCAACGTCCATCGGGTTTGCTCGAACAGCCCGAAGTCCCCAGGTGGAAATGGGAAAGCATTGCTATGGATTTTATTACCAAGCTCCCTCGAACATCATCCGGCCATGATAGCATTTGGGTAGTCATTGATCGTTTAACCAAGTCAGCTCACTTCATTCCCATTCGTGAAGATTACAAAGTGGAGAAGCTAGCCCATATCTACACCAAGGAGATCATTTGTCGTCATGGTATTCCTCTTGACATCATCTCAGACCGTGATGGTCGATTCACCTCCCGTCTTTGGGAAACATTTCAGGATGCCATGGGAACTCAGCTTAATCTTAGTACAGCTTTTCATCCTCAATCTGATGGTCAAACTGAACGTACGATCCAGACTCTTGAGGACATGCTTCGATCTTGTGTAATCGACTTTGGTGGAAACTGGGATGCTCATCTACCATTGGTTGAGTTCTCGTACAATAACAGTTACCATACCAGCATCCAAATGGCTCCATTCGAAGCTCTCTATGGCCGAAAGTGTCGCTCTCCTATATGTTGGCACGAGATTGGTGAAGCACAAATCACTGGTCCCGAAATCATCCAAGAAACGACCAACAAAATCATCCAGATCCGTGATAATCTCTTAGCTGCTCGAAGCCGTCAGAAAAGCTATGCTGACAAGCGGCGAAAGCCCCTCGAATTCAATGTTGGTGATCAAGTACTCCTTAAAGTGTCTCCTTGGAAGGGAGTAGTCAGGTTTGGAAAGAAAGGGAAGTTATCTCCACGGTATGTTGGACCATTCAAAATCATTGAGCGAATTGGGAAAGTGGCTTACAAGCTCGAGTTACCCCAAGAACTCAACAATGTCCATCCCACCTTTCATGTTTCAAATTTGAAGAAGTGCTTAGCTGAAGGGAACATACACATTCCTCTTGATGACGTACGAATTGACGAGACTATGCATTTCGTCGAAAAACCAGTGGAAATAACGGATCGTGAAGTCAAACAACTCAAACGAAAACGTATTCCGCTAGTTAAAGTTCGTTGGGAATCGAAGAATGGACCCGAATTCACTTGGGAACATGAAGAGCAAATGAAGAAAAAGTACCCACATCTTTTCGGTCAAGCCACTTGAATAAATTTCGAGACGAAATTTCCTAAAGTAGGGGAGACTGTAACATTCGTACTTTTCGTATTTTCCATTCTAGTCCTTGTACTCTTGTATCTTTCATTTTGTACCCTTGTACTCCCGAGCTTATGATCAATAGAAGAATATTTTGTCAATTGCATTTAACTTTTAATCTATTTCAATCTTTCTATGTATTCTATTTTACGCAAACTTTACACTTTACGCTTAAAAACGAGACTCTAATACGAAACCGAAACATAAACGAACCCGTACGAGTTAGGAATCAAGCCCAATCCAAAAACATGTCAAAATGGGCTTAAACCTTAAGTTTTAACCTAAAAACACGTCCAAAACCAAGTCTGTTGGGCCAAGCCCAACCAAAAAACATTTTTTGGGCCTAAACACCTGGTCACGTCGCGTGACCAGATTCTGATTTCCCGTCACGTAGCGTGACGAGACCTGTCTGGCAGCACAAGAACCAACTCGTAATTACACCCATTTATCTCACCTAAACACCTCCCAACCACCCTAATTACTACATTAAACACCCAACCAACCCACCTTACCTATAAATACAACTCCTCTCCACCCTTTAACCCCTTGTTCATCCTTAATCTCTCCACAATCACTCTCTAATCCTCCAAGTTTTGAGCAAACTTCCTGATTACACAATCACTCCTCTCCACCCTTTAACCCTCTTTCTCTTCTGTTTTTCTTTCTCTTTTTCATCTAAAACTCCTTGGAGGAACCTCTAGGATCTTCCCCATATTTATCCACAGAAGTGTGATAAGGGTAGAGCACCTAAAAGAGGTCCCAAAGGTGTTTGTTTTCTGAATTATTTTTATGTCCTAAGATAGTTTGTTGTGATGGAACCAACCAAGTCTACTAACAATCTAATGTTAGAAAGATTTGTGCTATGGTATTGGGTGACAAAGGAGAGTCAAGACTCATCCAAATCAGTCCCCAAACTTTACTTAAACTTCTTAGTTATACTATATAATAATATAAACATATACTTTCGAATTTCTATCTTACTAGCTTATTATTAATCTTTGGAAGGTTTGTGGTTACACCCTACCTTACCAACTCTCTTGACCCTTCTTGTGCTACGGATTTATCCACACTAGAAAGGGGAAATCCCGTGTCCAAAACCCACGTTTATTCCATAAGCGAAGTGGTTGTGACATGAACCCATCAAATGGATTCACATTCCTAACTTTATACCATCCGAATCATCTATGATGATTTTGTGCTTGGTCTAACTTAATCTCATGACCATCCGGATTGCCCTAAAGGCAATTTGTGCTTGGTTTGCCTAAAAGGCTTGCATGACTCTCGTGAATCTATAATCTAAACTCGAACCTAAGACTCTTTATTCTCTAAATCTAGTTAACCAAGGCTAAGGAACTAATCTCTCAAGACTTATCTTTGGAACCTAACTAAACGCACCCAAAGGTGAGTTCATACTTGTCCCCTTTTTACTCTTTTATCACTTTTGGGGTGTAAACATGTATCATATGCAAAACACACTAATGCTTTCATAAACACACATGCTCAATCTATTAAACATACATATATGCTACTTGCCATGCTTATGATTCTTAGATACTTAGACATAAATCATTAACTATTATTAGCCCACTTAACATGTATAGCGCTATAGGACTAGCACACCGCCCCCTTTATGGGTCATTGTTAAGATTTAAACGGCCTAGCATGAATATGTTAGGTATACGCTGTGGTACTCGCGGGTTTGAGTTATGTCTTTTGTATGATATGTATGTGCAATGCTATAGTATGAGATTTGAGTAAACCATTCTAAAATACTATGTATGTAAACTAAAACTAGTATGCTCACCAATGCTTTATGTGTTGACGGATATTTTATACATGTTGCAGGAAACGTTTGATGCAGGGTATACAAGAAAAACTACTTAGGATTTGGCTAGAAACTCACGCTAGTTTAAATTCTATATTTTGATGTTGTATTTTTCCTTTTATAAGACAATTTGTAATCTGTTTCCTTTTAGACAATGAAATGCTATGAATGAAATTTTATCTTTAAATTATATTGTCACGAATTCTAGTGTCATGAAGTCTTTGAACAATCTATCCCAAGTCTCGCCCCGATGTATTCCGCCATCGGTTGGGGTGTGACATTGGGTGAACCATTGTGAAATCTTTTATTGGAGAAAGATTGAATACAAAGAATACAAACAAACGATTTGACCAGACTAGTATCAAACGCTAACACCTTAGATCATTAACAGATGATCTATCACAACTAATACACTCTCTATACTGAGATCATTGACATATGATCTCAACTACTAGGACAACTACGATCATTGACTGATGATCAAACCCTAAACCAGAGAGAACAACGATAACAATGACAGAGAGAAACAAGACTCGTCGAAACTGGAACTGAGCTCTCGAGTGTGCTTTATATAGGCACCATGTAGGCTCGGTAACAAACACACCCGAGCCTACGAGAGACGTTGATCTTGATAGAAGAAACACACTTTTAAGCAATCCTGATCGTCCATTAATGCCACGTTGGTAATCCGACTCAGACTCGTACACGAACCAAACAGCTGGGCTCCTTCTCTTGGGCTCAGCAACTGGACTTCTTCTAATATGGGCTGGACCTTTAATCAGGACTGCTACAAGCCAATTACTCCCGGTCCAATCTCAGGTCCAATCTCACAAAATAAAACAAACTTATATTAAAACAAACTTATAAAAGATCAAATATAATGATATAAAAGTGATATTAATTTTAACACCCCCCTCACTTTTATATCCAAACACATCTAACATATTCAACCATGAACAAATTTGTTCATGTTGAGAAATTCCAAGACCTTTTGTAAAAATGTCAGAAATTTGTTTTTCAGTTTGTATTTTTTCAGTTTGAATATATCCTTTACTTATTTGATCTCTTAGAAAATATAAGTCTATTTCAAAATGTTTCGTTTTGTCATAGAACACTGGATTAGCTGCTATTGCAATAGCAGCAGAATTATCACCAAACAGTTTTACAGGGAGACTAACCTTGATTTGTAGCTCATTTAACAAGTTAATTAACCACATTATTTCACATGTTGCAGTACACATAGACCGGTATTCAGCTTCTGCTGTAGACCGTGCAATTGTGGACTGCTTTTTACTCTTCCAAGCCACTAAAGACTTCCCTAAGAAAATACAATATCCTGTAACTGACTTCCTGGTTTCAACACATTTTGCCCAATCCGAATCAGCATATCCACTTAGGCTGAGTTCAGGACTTTTGGAAATGTGTATTCCTTTTCCAGGAGCCAATTTTAGATATCTTAGTACTCTCATAGCAATCAAGAAGTGTGCTTTAGTGGGTTTGTGCATGAACTGACTCAAAACATGTACTGAATAGGTAATGTCTGGTCTAGCATGGGATAAGTAAATTAACTTCCCTACTAGTCTTTGATAACCTGTTATGTCCACCAATGGTTCACTTTCTTGTTTACACAAGTTAGTGATCACATGGTTTGGCTCAATAGGACACTTTACAGGCTTACATCCAGTTAAACCATATTCAGCTAACAGTTCAAGACAGTATTTTCTTTGACTCAGACACAAACCACTATCTGTTTTTAACACTTCAATTCCTAGAAAATACTTTAGGGAACCCAAGTCTTTTATTAAAAACTTGGTTTTAAAAAATGACTTGACATAGTCTACAAACTCACTACTATTTCCAGTCAAGATTATATCATCCACATAAACAAGTAGCACACAGAAAATGTCCTTTGAAGACATCACAAACATAGAGTGATCGCATTTACTCTGTACAAACCCAAGTTCAAACAGAACACTTATCAACTTAGCATTCCACATTCGTGGAGCTTATTTAAGTCCATATAGAGACTTTTTTAATTTACAAACTCTACTATCCTCTTTAGAAAAATACCCTTCGGGTAACTTCATGTATACATCTTCAAATAAATCTCCATATAGAAAAGCATTATTGATATCTAATTGATATAAAGACCAACTATTTTGAACAGCAATAGTTAAGACACATCTGACAGTGATCATTTTAACCACTGGAGAGAAGGTTTCATCAAAGTCTAAACCTTCTCTTTGACTATAACCTTTTGCTACAAGTCTAGCCTTATACCTATCAATTTCCCCATTAGATTTATACTTTATTTTATAAATCCATTTACATCCTATAGCTTTTCTATCTTTAGGTAACTCAACAATTTCCCAAGTATCATTTCTGTTTAATGCTTCTATTTCTTCATTCATAGCATTAACCCAATTTTTATCTTTACATGCTTCATAATAAAACTTAGGTTCACTACTTTTGTTTAACATAGAAGTAAAACATAGATTGTCAACAGAAAGATGGGAATAATTTACAACTTTTTCTAGACCAAACTTAACTTTCCCTTCAACTATATAATCACTAAACTTCCTAGGAAAGTTAACATTTCTAGTAGATCTTCTAACAACAGTTGGATGATCAACTGATGATGGGTGTCCCTCAGAATTGTTAAATTCTTCATTTTCTGATCCATCACCCTCAGCCCTACCTCTGTTGATACTTGGATTACCTGGTTGCTGATTACCAACCTTACCAGGGGTAGTATCCAAGTTATCAACCGGCTGCCAAGTCCCATGATGATCAGATTCTGGATTAGCCCTCTGTTCATCATTGGGACCATCAGGATCATTAGGACTTGTGTTGTTAGTTGACTCAAACAAATCAAAAAAGTTTAACTGATTTATGTTTTGATAGTCATTTGAATCACATTCTTTCAAAATTTTAGGTTCTTTAAATGGAAAAATTGATTCATAAAATCTTACATCTCTAGATAAAACTATTTGTTTTAAATCAAGATTCCACAACTTATAACCTTTCTTTTCATTTGAATAACCAATCAAAACACATTTATTAGCATGAACCTTAAACTTATCAGAGTTGTTTAAGACAGTACAATAACACAAGCACCCAAAGACCCTAAGTTGTTCATAAGAGGGCTTAAAACCATACATTACTTCATAAGGTGACCTACCATTTAACACTGAAGAAGGTGTCCTGTTAATTAAGTAAACAGCAGTAAGAATACATTCAGACCAAAAAGACAAAGGCAAATTACTTTGAAACATTAATGCCCTAGCAACATTCAATAAATGTCTATGCTTTCTTTCGACAATACCATTCTGTTGTGGTGTATATGCACACGAGGTTTGATGAAGAATTCCATTTTTATTTATTAAATCATTCATTCTTGAATTAACAAATTCAGTTCCATTATCACTACGAATAACTTTAACATTAGTTTTAAACTGATTTTGAATAACAGCCAAGAAGTGCACAAAGTTATCAAAAACTTCATCCTTAAACCTCATAAGATACACCCAAACAGACCTAGTATAATCATCAACTATGGTCAGGAAATACCTAAATCCTTCCTTACTTTTTACTCTATAAGGACCCCACACATCTAAGTGAACCAACTCACCAAGACATTTGGTTTTATGTTCACTGATGGGAAATGGTTCTCTATGTTGTTTTGATTTATGACAAACATCACAAGGCTCATTTTGGTCATTTGTTAAAACATTTAGTTTTATATCATTCTTTAATACTTTTAAAACAATGTTTGATGGATGACCTAACCTAGCATGCCACAGATTTTTCATCTCAAAACTATTACAGCACATACCAGTAAACATAGAAGACTCACCACAAAAATATAACCCATCAACTTGACTACCAGTCACCAGGACTCTCTTGGTTAAAGAATCCTGTATATAACAGTTTGATTCATTAAACAACACATCTAACTTACTATCTTTAGCAAGCTTATGAACTGACATTAAGTTTACACAATAATTGGGTACAACAAACACATCATATAAAGTGACCTCATCAGTAAGTTTAACATCTCCTATACAAGTAACCTTTGCATTAGTTCCATTAGGATGATTAACTTTTATGTTTAAGTCACTAACATTGATTTTATTTATAACATGATCATCATTCATAACCATATGCTGATTAGCTCCTGAATCAGTTATCCAGCCTAGACTTCTAAACACAGAATGAACATTTGAAAAGGAGAAAACAGGTTTAGTATTGCTTGCTGAACAAAAGAAGTTACATGACCTACCTGCAGAATTGCAGCTAGTTGTACCTTCCTCATTCTTCTTGTTCAACAAACTAAGCAACTGTGAAACCTGATCAGAAGTAAGTGTATTTACAGAACTCTTACTATTGGTATCAAGAGAGGCACCACAAGTAACATTATTACTTGTGATGTTTCTTTTATTTTGACCCATTTTATTTTTCATCCAAGGAGGGTATCCTATGATTTCAAAACATTTATCAACTGTGTGTCCTACTTTATCACAATGAGAACACTTTAGATTAGGATTTTGATTACTAATCCTAGCATTTTTCTTTCTAGAATCAATGTTCTGATTAGTTTTAGAGAAAAATCCTACAGTAGGTCCTTGTTCTTTAGACACAGTCACATTTGAATTTCTATGTGACTCCTCTCTTGATACTATAGCAAAGGCTTCCTTTACAGTGGGTAAAGGATCCCTTATCAATAGACTAGTTCTGACATTACTATACACATTATCTAGTCCCATCAGAAACTGCATTAACTTTATCAGATGACTAAAATCATTAAATTGTTTAGATGCATCACAAGTACAAGCAGGTATATGCAAAATTTGATCCAAATATTGCCACATAATATGCAACTTGTGATAATATTCAGCAACAGTCATACCACTTTGGCTAAAATGATTAATCTTTTGATATGTATCAAATATAACAGACCCATCAATTTTATTGTAAGTATCCTTTAAGTCTTTCCACACATCAGATGCAAGTTTAGAGTAGACCTGACCCATATATAACTCTTCAGAAATAGAGTTCAGAATCCAGGTAAGAACAATGGAATTGCATCGATCCCATTGTTTACCTAGAACAGGATCATCAGAAGACCTAATGCATTCACCATTAACAAATCCTAACTTATTCTTAACTTGTAAAGCAAGAATCATAGCATTAGACCAAATTGTGTAATTTTCAGTCCCTTTAAGTTTTACACTGATGATAGTTAGATTAGCTGAATCACTAAACAAGAACTGAACTCTTTTATTGAAGAAAGATTGAATACAAAGAATACAAACAAACGATTTGACCAGACTAGTATCAAACGCTAACACCTTAGATCATTAACAGATGATCTATCACAACTAATACACTCTCTATACTGAGATCATTGACATATGATCTCAACTACTAGGACAACTACGATCATTGACTGATGATCAAACCCTAAACCAGAGAGAACAACGATAACAATGACAGAGAGAAACAAGACTCGTCGAAACTGGAACTGAGCTCTCGAGTGTGCTTTATATAGGCACCATGTAGGCTCGGTAACAAACACACCCGAGCCTACGAGAGACGTTGATCTTGATAGAAGAAACACACTTTTAAGCAATCCTGATCGTCCATTAATGCCACGTTGGCAATCCGACTCAGACTCGTACACGAACCAAACAGCTGGGCTCCTTCTCTTGGGCTCAGCAACTGGACTTCTTCTAATATGGGCTGGACCTTTAATCAGGACTGCTACAAGCCAATTACTCCCGGTCCAATCTCACAAAATAAAACAAACTTATAAAAGATCAAATATAATGATATAAAAGTGATATTAATTTTAACAGGGCACCGTTACAAACTTGAGCTCAAAACCCGTTAAAGAAGTCCATTAAACTTGCAAATTGTACGGCAACCTTAGTATTGGTTGCCACTTTATAAATCAAGGTTTCAGGACGTTGTTCTACTAAACCCGCAATAGGCACTGCCCCTTAATCTCCATGCTACTCAACCCAGTGACCCAACTTGTTTTTTAGCATATCGTTGTAGTTCGCTTCGTAATCAATGGCAGATCACACCATATTAATATGCACATGTGCATACAATGTACGTTAAGCAATTTACTCAATAAAACCACACATATTTACAACCCCTTTAACTAGATGGTCATTGAAGTTCTTAAAGTTCAATACGCAAAGAGGATTTGTGATAGCTTGCAAATGACCAAATTACAATATTAAAAGCACTAGGATAAAAAGCACAAAGTATAAATTAAACAACAAGATAAAGAATTTTGGAAAGGGAGTTTGTAAAATGACAAAAAAAATAAAAGGGGTGATGGAAATTCGATCTACAAATCTTGGGGTAGAGAAAGCACTTTAGAATCTCATATTTAGCCCCTACAAATTGACGGTGTACTGGCGTGAGAATCATCAACATGACTTTTAACACATGGGATATTCGATCTTTCTCATATGGATGAGAACTAGGTTCCATTAACTAAATTCATTTTCTCTTTAGATTCTAAACAACTTTATACTTGCGTACTTTTGACAAAACAAGGGCGGGAGTGGTGGAATTTTAAGAAAGGCAGACCCAAACGTTCGAATAAGAGACACGTCCGAAACGGCAAGCGACGTTGTGGACAAAAGAAGAGAAACTAGCGTTGTGTCATGGTTGAATTGAAATTTCCGAAGATTGAAAAGCCGGTATATACATATATTGATTTTTTTTATTTCCTAAAGACTTTTATAATTTTTTTATTATTTATGTAGCGGACTTTCAAAAGGCGAAAGTGTTTTGGAAAAATATCCGCGATGTTTTCTATACACAAGTGGGAAGCGAAGCTCGTTCTCCCGATATGATATACGGCTGGTGGGCCGAAATTTCAAAATACGTGGGCTTGTTTACGAATATTTATAATAGAAATGGTAACCAAATACGAGCAAGTGGTATTAGCGATCTTGAGGTCTAAAAATTTAATTGCGAAGAATGGAAGCAAGAGGTTTTTCGCAAATGCAAGACCACGAAAACATGGGATGAGGACTACTTGCAGAGAATTTCTTAGCAATTGTTCGAAATGGGTCGAGCTAATTACGGTCGAAGAAATGAGCCAGAGAGGGTCAAAGTGGAAAAAAACTACTTCTTCGGGTGGGTTCATCTCCTCTACAAGCTCAGGAGCTCAAGTGGGGATAGACCTAAACGTTGAAGAGGTTGTTGACCTGTCTCCATGTAGACCACTTAGAAGGGACCGGAGAAAAAAACAAGTTAATGAAGCCGATGCCGAACTCTCGACGAAGATTAGGAAAATAACAAGTAGTATCGAGATTACGGCGCAAGCGAAAGCTTCTAAAATAAAAATGAGGAACATGGACTTTCTCACGAAAGACTTTAGAAGCCACCCCGTTAGTCATCAAACGATACTTGAAAAAGAACAGGTGCGCATCGCAAAAGAATTTGAAGACGAGCAAAACAATAACTAGTAGTTTTTTATGTATTTTGTATTAATGATATCTATTTTTTTTTATTAATTTTAATATTTTATGTCTTATTATTTAATTTGTTTTTTAATTCTAATGTTAAATCACATTTTAAATAATAAAGTTAAAAAAAAACTGGATAAAGTCACTGTTCACCTTAAACCTCAATAAGGTCATGTGATTGAGCTGAAGCTTTATCCACAGCCACGTAAACGTTCAATGAGAAGATAATATTTGTGCTCAAGGTGAGTCACAGCACATAGCCTAACAACAATTAACATGTCATTGCAAAAGTTTCTTAAAGGAAAGTTTTTTTTTGAGACCCTGAGCTATAGCTCAGGCAACCCCGGTTTTCGCACCGTCGTTTCTCTAGCGAGGAAACTCGTGTGGAGGTGGTACGGTTTCCGGGGAAACGCCGTCTGAGTCTGAATTAAGCCGGTGTCCTCTGTTTCGCACGATAGTTTGATCAGATCTCGGGTTTGGGCTTGCCAAAAGGCGAGTGTGACAATTGGTTACCAATATTGAAAGTCATCGTTAAAAAAAGTAGCAGCGTTTTCGGCCATTGTGTGATCCAATTTTAAAAGCATCTATCAGTTTAATTTAAAGGTAAGAGCTGGAAATTCTAAAGTAACAAATCCCGAATATTTTACGAGTACTACTAACACCTTATCCATATGCATGTCCTTTCAAAGGATCAAATACTTGCATGTCACTAGTCCGTCGGTTGAATAAAATAATTTAGTATTTGAAATATCGTTTTATTATACATAAAGTTTTAAATGATAGTGGGAGAATATATACAAGGATGAGTTTAAATAATTACTTATATTTGAACCATTAAATCATTCAACAAACATGGTTTAGTTCACGGGCGTGACAATATATATAAAAAGGTCTTCTTTTATGTTGATCAGGATTCAGGACCTTACGAATAGTAAAACTACTATTAAATAACCATTCTAATTAATTAGAAAAATAAAATATATAATCGCATCATCAGACACATATTCACACTCTATATATTTCAAATGAGTCAAATCATCATCATCATCATCATCATCATCATCATCATCATCATCATCATCATCATCATCATCATCATCATCATCATCATCATCATCATCATCATCATCATCATCATCATCATCATCATCATCATCATCATCATCATCATCATCATCATCATCATCATCATCATCATCTTCTTACATATACATCTACATAAAATGGAGAGATTGGCATCTCCAATGAATTTACTTGTAAAAGTAAAACTACAATGCATCAACCCCACATAAGTTGCAATAAAATGCATCTTAACCATAATTGTTTTTCAAGTGTCAAGTTCTATTTCATAGCTTAGGATGTTCTAGGACTTATAATAGATATCATAAGCTCGGATACATCACAATGGAAGGGAGAAATTACCAATCAAAGACATAAAAGCTAATTCCAAGATTACTATGAATTTTTAAATTATAACTTTTAAATAACACAATAATCAAAACAACTCTAAGATTTCAAATTCCGTTCATCATCTCTAGTGCGACAACCACGTTTTTCTATATAGACCATACAAATACAAACTTGGAATATATGCAAAGACCACGCCAGGCTAACATAGTACACACGTTTAAAACTCATGTTAATTAAGAATAAGTACTCATATTTGATAAAGAGTAACAATGGCAAAACTTAGAAATTCAAATGTATAAACACACCATTTAACAAAGTGATACAAGTGAAAACTAGTCTCTTCACTTGTCACAAGTTGCCATAATACAATAAGCAATACTTGGTGGATTAAATATGGCACGATCATCGGTTACTTATTACTTAAAATAGCTGATGGAGTGAACAATGTTACACAAAAAAAAAAAAAGAGTATGGATTTAAAAAAAATCCAAACTATTGGTCACTGGCCGATGCCGCCATGCCGGTCCCAACTAACAAAATAACCACTACCTATCCTAACTTTCGACATATTGGCCACCAACGGACCCAAACTAACTGAGGACTAACGTCACTAGGTGAGGCCTTCCACTCATTAATTTTCCTTCAAAAGTATTTTTCTCTCTCATGTTCATTGTAAGGCCCTTCCCGATTAACAAGGTTTAATAACTTAATCACATGATTTACATTGCAATATTTGGGTAAAATTAAAAGTTTTAAAACATCGACATGGTTTCCTTAGGTTTGACAAAATAATATAAGGTTTACAAGCGTGTGTCGACGGTTCCATGCGTTTACAAGTTAGTTTCAAACCTCATTACCTTACAATGTTTTATACGAGAAATATGCGAAAGCGTTTTATGAGATTTGCGCTTGGTTTCTTGAGTTGAGCTTAAGGGTGTGTTTTGGTATGTGTTTTTGTTAGAGAATGATCTCCTAATGAAGATGACTCTCCTTTTATATTTTTTTTACAATACAACTTTGGGCTTTTGACATGTTTAGTCTCCCATCTTTTGTCAAGTATTTACTAGTTATCTTGCACTAAACAATTTAGTCTCATGTTATGTTTAAGCCTTGCTTAGTTAACAAGGTTAACGAGGTTAATTCTCTAGATTAGGAATTCCGTATAAGTTGTGTTTCATTCGGTACAATTGAAAGCCCCATGTGCTTATAGTATCATAAAATAAGATTTAGAAATTTTGGGGTGTTACATTCATGGCACATGTACTTCCCCCCACAATTTTTGAGCATTAATAACTCTTATATACGACACTATATTGTATTCCGGAAGTTTTCCGGGATAGACAAATCTAATACGAAATGTTAAAATATGTGTTATGATAGTAATATAGAAATTGTACTACAATATTAGAAAACAACAATTCTAATAATGTAAATAAGAATGAAAATGTACATTAAAAAGATGTATGTTTGGATGAGGAGTAGAGCCAGAAGCAACCATTACAGGGCGTGATTGAGACGGTGGTCTTAAAGGTGTGGTTTTTTTTTTTGAACAGCTAAATATTCCATCATTTTTACACCATGCCAAGGCTCGAACCTTGGTCTTTCCCCCAACCACCTTTTGATGGTACCACTGGGCTGTGGCATGAGTGGTTTTAACCTATTATGCTCTTGATAAAAATATAATTCATATTTACTGGTTTGAATATAATTAGTGACCTGCCTAGACATGATTAATGAATTTTCTGAACATATTGTTTTTTTTTTTTTTTATAAACAAAAATCCGACAAAAAAAAGTCTTTTTTTTCTTTTTTGTATATATATATATTCCTGTATTCTTATTTTATGTACTACATGATATAAACATAGATCCTCACTCTGTTCAGGTCCATTTCAATCATCAAAATCAACACAAAAAAAACACATCAAATCATAATATCAAAGAAAGATAAAAGATGGGCAGCTTAAATCCACCACCTCCTGAGCTTACTTTGGATTACAAACCCATGTTCATCCCTAAAACAATCACCCAATTCCTTCAACAACTTTCCACAACCACTACCATACCTGACAAGATTTCCAAGCTCAATGATTTTGTTACCATATTAGAATCTGAAATGCACAAAATCAATGCCTTTAAACGTGAACTCCCTCTTTGCATGCTCCTCATTAACGATGGTTTGTTCTTTCTTTCTTTAAAGTTCTATTTGTTTATGTGTTTAAAGATGATTGTTTTTATGTAAATGGGAAATGGGTATTTGATATATTATGGTTTTGATGATAATGTTTAAGTCTTTAGAACAATATGTGTGACAGTTTGTTTTTGCAGCTATTGTTGCATTGAAAGAAGAGTTAATGGGGTTGAAGAAGTCATCAAATGATGAGCCAGTGCTTGAAGAGTTCATACCAATCAAGAAGAGTTGTGATGAAGATGTTGAAGTGGAGATGATGAGGGATGAAAAGGGTAATGGAGATAAGAAGAATTGGTTGAGTTCTACACAGCTTTGGAGCGCGAATGATGACGATTTGAATGGTGATAATGTTGCGGATGAGAAGCCGAATTCAAAGGACCGGACAGTTAAAAAGGTAAAAAGATGTACATGATCTTGTAGCATTTACTCTTTTAGAATCAATTTAGCAAATGTTTATTAAGTATATAAGTTATATGTTTAATATGCATACAGAGGAGTCTAGTAGAAGATGAGGTGATGATCGAACAGTTTAGAAACCGCGATAGGGATGGACTTACAATGGTAGGTACATTAAGTGAGAAAGATAAGGAGGGATTACAAATTCCTGAGCTCTCTCTTGTGACCCCTGGAATAATGAATTCGATGAGCGGAAACCTTTTACTTACCAAAACTAGTCCAGATGGCAAATTGGTTCCATCTTCGCCAAATGATCAATCAAATTTGCGAACTGGTGCCACTCAGGGTCCGCCGCCTCAGCAACATACGTCTAGAAAACAGAGAAGATGTTGGTCTACTGAGTTGCATAGGCGGTTTGTCAATGCCCTGCAGCAACTTGGAGGCTCACAAGGTTAGCCCATGAAGAACTAGTGTCGCGATGTATATATGAAAGTAGAAACTGATTATGATCATATTCTAAGTCATAAATTGTTTGAATATTTTGCAGCTGCCACTCCTAAGCAAATTAGAGAGCTTATGCAAGTAGATGGTCTTACAAATGATGAAGTGAAAAGCCATCTACAAGTGAGTTTTAACCTTTAATGCTTTGGTCACATAAAGCTCTAAGACTTTTTTAACATATCTTTTTTAGATTTGTGTAAATTTAGGTGAAGTTTATGAAATATTAAACACTAATCATTATTTTTTGTGTAAATTGTAGAAATACAGACTTCATACGCGAAGACTTCCATCTTCTAATACCTCATCTACAAATCAATCTAGTGGTGTTCTAGGCGGCGGACTGCAGATGCCGCCCCAAGATCAGTATGTTGAATCCTCGAAGTATGGAATCTCTCAGTCGGGTTCTCCTGATGGACCACTCCTTATTGGCACCACCACTGGCGGAACTTCCACCACTGGTGGTGACAGTATGGATGATGACGACTCGAAATCTGAGAACTACTGCTGGAAAGGTGTATAAATCTTGATTATTTTTTTTTGGAGAAATAATAATATGTTAATTAATATAGGTGATGAGTTTATAACTTTATATATAAGCTAGACAAGGTGGAAAAAAAATAACTTAAACATAAAGAAGAATGAAATTTTGCAGGATTAGTTTCCTTTTTTTTAGTTCCATGCTTAAATTTTATAGATTTAAGTTGTTACATTATTCTTGGATTCTTTGTCCAAGTAGCTTCATGTGAAGCACATCTGTATTTGAGATGAGGAACATGATATGATTGAGGTATGCACTATTTTAGGCATATTATTCCCTTGTTGGCATCTTTATGAAATCTTGAATCTTTTTGCCCTTTGGATTTTACTATATCTACCAACTTCTTATCCTTTGGGATCATAAAAAGGCTCCTTTTTGTGAGTTTAAATTTCATTACATTGGTAACTCATGGTTAATTTTATTTTAATGTTAATCACAATCTCAAGGGTGTTTTTAGTTTTTCCATGAGATATATTTTGCTTTTCTCATGTATGTATATGCATGTCATGTCATTAAGTACATAACTAATTTTAAAACAATTAGAAGAATTGCATAGACACATATAGTGGCAAAACTTGAAGATCAAATCAGCGGGGGCCGGACTCAATCTTTTTGTATCGGTAGGGACTGGAAGATCAAATCGATAGGGACTGGACTCAATTCATATAAAATTTACCTACATTATATCTTGTCACGCGTTATAAGTATTGATCCCTTATATCTATGGTATGATATATAATGTATGTATGTATAAATAATAAGATTCCCTTAGCCAAATTAGACAAACAAAAATTCAGCCATTTTTTGTGTTTGGCTAAAAGAAATCCATAAATTGCAATGATGAGCTAAGTTTGTGGATAGAGAAACAAAGAGAGAGAAGAAAGGACCAAAACCAAGCTAAGGGTTCAACAACCCAGCTTAACCGTTTATAACAACCATTCAAACTTGTTCCCGCCTTACAGAATAGTCCCTACACTATGACTTATTACAACATTGGTCCCTATATTACAAAACAACTAAAACAACTATCAAACTATTACACAAATGGTCCTTGTACTTTTTATCTCGTAACAATACTCCCTGGTTATCAACATCTTTGTCCTCAAAGATCCAAGAACTGGAAATCTGGGAATCTCAGCTGGAACTCATCTCTGTATTCCCAAGTAGAATCAGATTCAGGCAATCCATTCCACTTAACTAGAACTTGACCAGCTGCCCTATTGCCTCTTTTAATGACTCTTGAATCCAAAATCTTCTCAGGGATCATTGAAAATCTGTGACCCTTAGGAATAGGAATCACTGCAGTAGGTGGTCCATTGGCTTTCTTTAGAAGTGAGACATGAAATGTTGGGTGAATGCTGGCATCATCAGGCAAATCCAGTCTGTATGCAACTGCTCCGACCTTCTGTACTATCAAATAAGGTCCAAAGTACTTAGGAGATAGCTTGTTATAGTTGTGGCCACGAATTGAACTTTGTACATAACTTTGCAGCTTCAAAAACACCCAGTCACCAACTGCAAATTCTCTTTCACTTCTGTGTTTGTTGGCCTGTTGTCTCATTCTGTTCTGTGCCTTCAACAAGTTGTCTCTTAGCATCTTAATAGTCTCTTCCCTGCTAATCATCATCTCATCAACTGTGGCCACCATAGAATCTCTATGGATATATGGAACATGCAAAGGGGGTGCATATCCATAGAGTGCTTGGAAAGGTGTTGTATTAATGGCACTGTGAAAGTTGGTATTATACCAAAATTCAGCAAGAGAAAGCCATTTGACCCATGAAGATGGTCTTTCCATGGTCATACACCTCAAGTAGGTCTCCAAGCATCTATTCACTACCTCAGTCTGGCCATCAGACTGAGGATGGTATGCTGTTGACATTGCTAAGGTAATTCCTTGCAATCTTGTAAACTCCTTCCAAAAGTTACTCAAAAACACAGCATCCCTATCAGAAACTATTGTAGAGGGCCACCCATGTAACTTGTATACACTGTCAAGGAACACTTGAGCCACAGATTGAGCAGAAAAAGGATGAGATAATGCCATAAAATGACTATACTTAGTTAATCTGTCCACCACTACCAGAATAACCTCTTTACCCTGAGACTTAGGAAGTCCAGTGATAAAATCCATACTAATATCAGCCCATACTTCAGTAGGAATGGGTAAGGGCTGTATTAATCCTGGATATGCAGCAGTGTCATACTTTGCTTGCTGGCATACAGAACAGGCTCTAATAAACTCTTTCACTTGTTTCACTTGCCCTTTCCAATAGAATAATGCCTTTAACCTTTGATGAGTGGCATGGACTCCACTATGACCCCCCATGGCAGAAGCATGACAGATTTGAATTAATTTTTTCCTTAATTCCAAAACTGCCCCTACTACCAACTTTTGTTTTCTCTTGAGTAACCCATCTTGCCAACTGTATTTTTGAACCACTTGACCCTGTGACAGTTTGTTGATCACAGGTTGCAGAATTATATCCTGCTCCCAACTCTTCTTAATCTCTTCTATCAATAATGGGTCAAAAGAGGATAACACCATAGTAAAAACTGATGTACTTTCCACTCTAGACAATGCATCAGCTGCCACATTTTCAACCCCTTTCTTGTATTGAATCACATAGTTATAACCCATCAGTTTAGAAAGCCATGAGTGTTGAAGAGGAGTTGTTATTTTTTGAGTCAACAGATGCTTAAGACTTTTTTGATCAGTCTTAATAATGAAAGGTTTAACTACTAGATAATAATGCCATTGTTTGATGGCCATTATGATAGCTAGCAGTTCCTTTTCATATACTGATAGCACCATTTGTCTAGGACAAAGGGCTTTACTAAAAAATGCCAAAGGATGATCATCTTGAATCAAAACTGCCCCTATCCCCTTGGCTGAAGCATCTGTTTCTATGATAAAGGGCTTATCTAAATCAGGTAAGGCCAATACAGGAGCCTCAGTTAGAGCATGTTTGAGCTGCTCAAAGGCCTGTTGTGCCAATTCATTCCATCTAAATGAGTCTTTTCTGGTAAGCTCAGTTAGTGGTTTGGCTATAATGCCAAAAGATCTAATGAATTTCCTATAATACCCTGCCAAGCCTAGGAATCCCCTTAACTGTTTCACATTGTTAGGCACAGGCCAAGATTTTACTGCTTCAATTTTCTTGGGATCAGTGGCTACACCTTCACTGGTGATGATATGCCCAAGATATTCTACTTGTTGACCTCCAAATGAACACTTTGATTGCTTGGCAAATAACTGCTGTTCTTTTAACACTTGTAAAACTTGTTTTAAATGAACCAAATGCTGATTAACATTTTGGCTATAAACCAATATGTCATCAAAGAAAACAAGAACAAATTTCCTTAAAAAAGGTTTAAAGGTTTGGTTCATTAATGCTTGAAAAGTAGCAGGGGCATTGGTTAACCCAAAGGGCATAACCAAAAATTCAAAAAGCCCCTGATGAGTTCTAAAAGCAGTTTTAGGAATATCTTTTTCAAACATTCTAACCTGATGGTAACCAGATCTCAGGTCCAGTTTAGAAAAAATAGCTGCTCCCTTTAATTCTTCCAACAGTTCATCTATCAGTGGTATTGGAAAACTATTCTTGATGGTTGCATTGTTCAGTTGCCTGTAATCAATGCACATACGCCAAGAACCATCCTTCTTTTTCACTAAAACCACAGGAGCAGCAAAAGAACTCTTACTATCTCTAATAACCCCTGACTGCAACAGTTCCTCAGTCATCTTTTCAATTACATCTTTCTGAACTGACTGATATCTGTATGGTTTCAAATTGATGGTCTGCTCTTCATTCTTTAACTCAATCTTATGGTCACAACTTCTTGATGGAGGCAGACCTTTAGGTTCATCAAAAACTTCCTTAAACTGTCCAATTAAATCCTGAATTCTGCTATCTACCACTTCCTTTGACACATTAGCACTTTGACCATTTTGCCCCTCAATAGGCATTAACTGAATCCCAAACATTTGAGACTCTATCAACTGATTTGGATGACTCAACATATGATCCATTTGTTCAATGGAACAAACAGTCATTCTATTATTATTACTCACCCCTTTTAACAATTTCTTTTCACCATTTATCTGGAACTCCATAGTCATCTGGTTAAAATTCCACACAATATCTCCCAAAGGAGATAACCACTGAATTCCCAATACCATATCATAACTGTCTAATGGTATGACCATTACATCAGCCTCAAACCACATACCCTGCATCATCCATTTAAATTTCTTACACATTTGACCACAACTCAGTTGATTTCCATTGGCCACAGAAACCTTTAAAGCTGGGACATCTTGAGTCACCAACTGTAAAATTCTAGCCAATTTTTCACTTATGAAGTTGTGAGTGGAACCAGAATCCACTAAAATATACAACTTCCTAGTTCCAAAAGACCCTACAATTTTCATTGTAGAGTATGATGGAATTCCATTCATTGCATGAATGGAAATTTGAGGTTGACCCAATATTTCAGTCAATTCCATGGTATCCACAACCATTTCCTCATCACAATCCTCATCATCAACAATTTCTATCACAAACAGTTGCCTATTCTTACATTTATGAGTGGCAGAATATTTCTCAGGACAAAAGAAACATTCCCCTTTTGCCCTTTTCTCATCTGCTTCTTTAGTAGACAACCTTCTCACAGATTTTTGACCAAACTTAGTATTATTATTATTATTAGGTGTAGGTAATAGGGGTGGATTGGCAGCACTAACAAAAGAAGATTTATTATTATAACTGTTTTTGTTCCCATTGCTGGTGGAAACAGAATTGTTCCAACCAATCTTTTTGGAATCTTTTGCCCCAAAGAGGGTGGTATGAACCTTGTCTTGTTGCTTAGCCATAGCTATGGCTTCTCTTAATGTTCTTGGCTTAAAAACCTTGACCAAGCATCGGATCTCAGGTTTTAAGCCTCCAACAAAGAGACTGGCAGCATATTCTTCTGACAGAGTAATCTTAGTCATTAACAGATCAAATGAATTACAATACTCGTCCAAAGAACCAATTTGTTGTAAATTCTTTATTTCTTCCATGGCATCCTCCCACAAGTTCTCTGAAAACCTTGTGGTAATGGATCTTACATACTCATCCCATGGAATCAGTTCAATGGGCCTGTTAGAACTAGACAAGTACCCTTGATGCCATTTCAAAGCCACTCCTTCAAGATTAACTACTGCAAATTGAACCTTCATATTGTCAGGAGTCTTATCAATTGAAAAGAAATGATTACACTTATAAACCCAACCATCAACATCATCACCACTGAATTTAGGGAAATCCAGTCGACCAATTCTAGATAAACGGTGATCTTGGTGGTTAATTTGTAGGTGATTACTATTATTATCATTATGTCTATTATTATTATTCTGCAATTGAAGAGATTCCAATTGCTGTTTTAGGCTATCAAACATGGATTGGAGGTTAAGATTCAATTGATTGATGGCTGTTCTGTTATCTTCTTGAAGGGTTTGAGAGGTTTTAATAGACTGTGCATGCTCCTTTAACGTTTTTTCTAGTTTATCCATTTCTTGTTGACGAGTATTAGCTGCCATTAATGGAAATGAAAGAGAAAATCAAGAAAAATAGGAAGGATCGAATCACAAATGATTGAATCCAAGAATAGACTAATCTGCAAAGATTAATCCACGAACACAAATGAATGAAGAACAAACGCTGAAATGAAAACGAACGGAGAAGATGATCGGAGTGCGGCGGCGAACGGTGGATAACGGTGGTCACCGGAGCTCAGATCGAAAGAGCTCTGATACCACTTGATGAGCTAAGTTTGTGGATAGAGAAACAAAGAGAGAGAAGAAAGGACCAAAACCAAGCTAAGGGTTCAACAACCCAGCTTAACCGTTTATAACAACCATTCAAACTTGTTCCCGCCTTACAGAATAGTCCCTACACTATGACTTATTACAACATTGGTCCCTATATTACAAAACAACTAAAACAACTATCAAACTATTACACAAATGGTCCTTGTACTTTTTATCTCGTAACATGCAACCTCCAATTGTTGTAACTTGTACGTTTCAAGATGCCTTTTTAACTACCCCAAAAAATAAATAAGCAATTAGTATGATGATTTAAGTTTGTCTGAAATAAATAAGGTTTGGATGATTTTTTTAAAAATAAATCTATAGAAACAAAATAATATATTTATTTGCCGACATTAATTCTTTAATGTGTTATATGTTTTCTTTGTTTCTAAAAAGAATAAAACGGCACCGTCTATTGCATAGGTGATCGAGAAGGAGTCCCAAAAAACGATCATGATTCATGACTGAAATAAATTAAACACTTCTTTAATATCAAAAATATGATTTAATTAACAAAACAACATTATCTTTCTACGTCCTAATCGTGGAATCTATGCCTTTAAATAAAAAAAAAGTAAAATAAATAAGTATTGTTTAAAGATTTGATGAAGGCAAGAATCTTTGATGTTGTTCAATTCAATACGCAACAAAAAAGATATCTTGGACTTTTTGGGTCATTTTTTATCTGTTTAATCAAGTCAAATGATTAAAAGTTTCTGGGGCTGCCAATATACAATAAGATCATTGGTGTTTGGCTGGTTGCTCATGATTGGTCATTTGATAATTTGATATCTCATATATAATAGAGGATTGGTTGTCGTGTTTGGTCATTTCATAACGTGGAAACCAAGGTCAAAATGTCGAATTAAGATGATGATATGTTAGACTATGTGTTGCGGTTCTTCAACGAGCAGCCGCGAGCCACCCACAAAGTCATGTGGCTCGCGAGCACCACAACTAACACATGCTAGCCACCACGTGAGCGAGCCCATGCTATCATGCTCGCGTGGGTTAACGAGCTGAAATTCGAACACTGGCTGAAAATTAGTCGTTGGCAACAGCTAGTTTTGGACCTTTAAAAAAAAAAAAACCATTTTTTAATCTTTACCATCCAAATCAGTTAACAAAATCACAAAAATTCAAACCTTTAAACTACAAAGCGAAATGGATAACACGTCGTGGGAAGATTGTTACTCACCGGCTCTAGAGTGCATGACGGAAGACGGGTTTGATACGAACACGGAAATTGAACAAAACCTTAGTCAAATGTCACCCACGTCTCCGGATTTTCTTATTACGGATACGCAACCCCAAGATGTAGGCCCAAAAAACCAAGGACAAAAGAAGGTCGGGAGAGGTGGCGCGGCCAGAGGTCGTGTGAGAGGTGGCGCGGCAAGAGGTCGTGGGAGAGGTGGAACATGCCAACCACCCGAACAAGAAACACGTCCAAAACAGCAAGCGACACCGTGGACGAGAGATGAGAAAATAGCGTTGTGTCGTACGTGGGTTGAGGTTTCTGAAGATCGACAAGCTGGTATATATTTTTTATGTATATATATATTTTTCTGTTACTTAAAGACTTTTTAGAATTTTTTTTTTGTTATTATTCTTGTAGCCGACAATCAAAGGGCAAAAGTTTTTTGGAAAAAAATCCGCGACATTTTCTACAAAGAAGTGGAGAGTGAAGCTCGTTCTCCCGATATGATATCCGGCCATTGAGCCGAAATTCGAAAATGCGTGGGCTTGTTTACGAATATTCATAATAGGAATAGTAACTGAATGCGAGCAAGTGGTACTAGCGATCTTGAAGTCTACAAGTTTACTTGCGACAAATGGAAGAAAGAGGTTTTCCGCAAGTACAAGACCACGAAAACATGGGATGAGGACTACTTGTAGATAATTCTTCGCAATTGCTTGAAATGGGCCAAGCTAATTACAGTCAAACAATACTTGAACGAGAACAGGAGCGTGTCGTAAAGGAATTTAAATAGGATGAAAACAATGACGACTAGTTTTAGTAGTTTTTTATGTTTTTTTATTAATGATGTGTAATGTATTTTTATTAATTTTAATGTTTTATGTCATATTAACTTTTCTTTCAATTTTATATATCACATTTTAAATAAAAATGTAAAAAAATTTTTTGATGAAGCCACTGCTCACCTTGAGCCACAACAGGGTCAAGTGAGTGAGCTGTAACTTTATCATACTGCCATGTCAACATCTACTTAGCACAATATTAGAGGATAGAGTTGTGGCTCACCTTAAGCCACAACACATCTTATTGTTTTATTTGATATTTTTTTAATTTAAAAAGTAAGTAATTCCTAAGAAATATAACTCATTTTCAGATATTTGAGTATCTACAATATACCTATCTACTACATGTTTAAAGAGTATAAAAGATGACAAAAATTACACGGATGGTGCCTGTGGTTTTCATGAAGTAACACCTTAAGGTACTAAGCAACTTTTTTAACCTTTTCAGGGCCCGTGGTTTGGTTTTTGTAACGAAAGTGGGTACTAAGCATAACAGCCGTTAAAACTAACTGAACTCACCCCTCACGTGCATGTCACGTGAGGGCATAATAGTAATTTCGTTTTGTCTTCAGCTTTTAAAACAAAACCACAGACCATCGATCAAAGCATCCTTTCTAATCATCCTTCAAAGCATCCTTCTTCCAACATCGATCAGTATGGTGAACCCAACCTCAGTCTTCTGCCATTGTGGATGTCCTACAAAGATTAAGACCTCGTGGACCGACAATAACCCTGACCGTCGATTTGCTTGTTGTCCAAACATGGTAAGTTTCACCTTTTTGCCCTAATTATTGATCTCCCCTTTTTTGCCCTAATTTTTTTTTTCAGCAAGGATCAACTTGTCGGTTTTTTTGGTTGGATTGACCCCCCAACATGTCGTGGATGCACTGAAATCATACCTGGTCTTCTGAAGTCAAAAAACAACTTGGAGGAGCCTGTCGTTACACTTCAGACTGAACTTGCTGATAACAAGAAGACACATGAGGCTCAACTTGACATGAAAAACAAACAACTGATGTTCTGTTGCTCAATGTTGCTCCTGTTGCTGGTTTTGTATTTTGTCAAGTAGGGTGAACTAGGGTTTAGTAAGTCTTTTGTAAAAGATGGTGAATGTATACTTGAATCATGGGTATTATTGTTGATATTAGTTGTTGGTATGTATACTTGTTATTCTATATTAGATGTTGAATGTATACTTGGATCATGGGTATTATTATTGATATTAGTTGTTGGTATGTATACTTGTTATCCTATATTAGTTGTTGATACTTGATGCTTTTTATGTTAATAGAAATGGGAGAAAAACAACAATGGTCAAATGAGCAACTAAAATGTTTGTTACAGACTTGCATTGAAGAAGTACGCACAATTAGTAGAAAAGGCTTGAGTTTGCATAAGTAGTCTTGGAATAAGTTAGGAAAAACGCTTAAGGAAAAGTTTGGCCTTGAGTTGACCCAAAAGCAAATGGTACTGCATCGGATCGGGAATACATGACTTAGTTACGAGATGAAATTGCCGAGCAGTTAATGCAAAATGTGGAATAAATTAGTTCAAACATTGTTATTTGCGGTTTTAGGAATATTATTTCAATGTTGTATAACTATTATTTAAATTTCAATGTTGAAAAAATATTGTTTGCTTGTTTTTTTTTTTAATTTCAGCAGCCTGCAAATGTTAACAAACAAACAGTCTTCTTCTTGCAGACTGCAGACCTTTGGTCCACCTATTCTCCTGCAGATGTCTGCAGATGTTGTCTGCAGACTGCAGACCTTTTACCTCTTCAAAAACAAACATCACCTAAATGAAATCAGAGAACCCAACTACCCAACCCAAGCCCACCAGTAGACTAGCAAAAAATAATAAAACTACCCACATTTGGGCCATTAGTAAAACTATGAGTGGCCCAAGACAAAAATACCGAACTTGGTTTTGACCACAAGTTAGAATGAAGAAATGGAGATGCATTTGCTACCAAATTGTGTTATACAGTTAGTTTTCCCTATTGATGACACACACATTTGCTTTCATTAGATTTGATGTGTTGATAGTGTGTCATCAATTTCGTTCTAGAGAGTGTTAGTCAACAACATAACAACGTAAGCAGTCACTCATTGGAAATCTTTAGCGATGGCTTGAGTTTAAATATGTTCCTTGTAAATCCAATGGAATTGAGCTATGCTCCATGTTGTGCCTAGCGTTAAGTTAAAGATATAACTGACTGCTTAACGAAATCAATCTATGTGAAGATCAAGACCTCCCTGTTAGAGAATCAAATTTGATGTGAACAATAAAGTGTAGGAGATGGGTAGACCTCATACAATAACTGTCTTAGCTCTACCGTATCTTTTGTTTCATTTCTTCTACAATAATAACAAACACTTCTTTGATTATGGATCTACTACCATAAATTCAATGCGTAATCTCAGCATTCAATGTGTATTCCTGAATAATCTCATTTTTCAATTATTGAATCATTTCATTTTACCAAGTTCAATTTTAGCGAGAATAGTTATGTTTCGATGCAACAGCAAGATGCTATTTGTAACAAGTAGTTTTGTTGGTTGGATAATTGGTCACATTTTATTCATGAAATGGATTGGATTGCTATTAGTTTGAGTTTGTATGACGATGAACAATAAAAACGATTGATATTAGAATATAGATATGATGATAAACAATATGACTACATAAGATGATAATGAAGAAGATTAAGAGTGAAATCATTTTATATCATATATTTCTTCAACCCTATAACTCATGAACAATCCATGAGGTGCTATACCTCAAGAATCCATAGAACTATAGAATTCACTAAATCCTGGAGGTCAAAATGTCGAACTAATATGATGATATGTTAGACTATGTGTTGGAAGCAACTGCGAGTCATCCATCAAGTAACGTGGCTCGCAAGTACCACAACTAACACGCGCTAGCCACCACGTGAGCGAGCCCACGCTACCATGCTCGCGTGGGCTAGCGGGTTGAAATTCGAACGTTGTCTGAAAACTAACCGTTAGACCTTGTATAAAAAAAAACTAGTTTTGGACCTTGTATAAAACAAAAACATTTTTTAATCATTACCACCCAAACCTATTAACAAAACCACAAATCTTCAAACCTTCAAACTACAAAGTGAAATGGATAACACGTCGTGGGAAGATTGTTACTCGCCGGCTCTAGAGTTCATGATGGAAGACGGGTTTGATACAAAAATGGAAATTGAACAAAACCTTAGCCAAATGCCAACCCCGTCTTCGGATTTTCTTATTACGGGTACGCAACCACAAGATGTAGGCCCAAAAAAGCGAGGACAAAAGAAGGCCGGGAGAGGTGGCGTAGCGAGAGGTGGAACAAGCCAACCGCTCGAACAAGAAACACGTCCAAAACGGCAAGTGACGCCATGGGCGAAAGATGAGAAAATAGTATTTGTGTCGTGCGTGAATTGAGGTTTCCGATGATCGACAAGCCGGTATATATTTTTTATGTATATATTTTTTTGTTACTTAAAAACTTTTTATATTTTTTTGTTATTATTCTTGTAGCCGACTATCAAAGGGAGAAAGTTTTTTGGAAAAAAAAAATCCTCGACATTGTCTACAAAGAAGTGGGGAGTGAAGCTCGTTCTCCCGATATGATATCCGGCCGGTGGGCCGAAATTCGAAAATACATGGGCTTGTTTACGAATATTCATAATAGGAATAGTAACCGAATGCGAGCAAGTGGTGGTAGCGATCTTGAAGTCTACAAGTTTACTTACGACGAATGGAAGCAAGAGGTTTTTTTTTTTTTTTGCAAGTACAAGACCACGAAAATGTGGGTTGAGGACTACTTTTGGAGAATTCTTCGCAATTGCTTGAAATAGGTCGAGCTAATTACGGTCGAAGAAATGAGTGAAGGATGCTCAAAGCAAACGAAAACTACTTCTTCGGGTGGGTTCATCTCCTCTACAAGCTTTGATGCTCATGTGGGATAGACCTAAATGTTGATGAGGGTGTTGACCCGTCTCCATGTAGACCACTTGGGAGGGACAAGGGAAAAAACAAGTTGTTAATGAAGCCGATCTCGAATTCTCGACGGAAATTTCGAAGATAAGAAGTACCATGAAGATGACGGCCCAAGCGAAAGTTTCGAAAATAAGAATGAGGAACATGGACTTTCTTACGAAAGACTTTAGCAACCTCCACATTAGTCGCCGAACGATACTTGAACGAGAACATGAGCGTATCGTAAAGGAATTTGAAGAGAAGGAAAACAATGATGACTAGGTTTAGTAGTTTTTTATGTTTTTTTATTAATGATATGTAATGTTTTTTTTTATTAATTTTAATGTTCTATGTCATATTAACTTGTCTTTCAATTTTATATATCATTTTAAATAAAAATGTAAAAAAAAATCTGGATAAAACCACTGCTCACCTTGAGCTGTAGCTTTATCACACTACCATGTCAGCATCTACTTCGCATAATATTAAAGGATAGAGTCGTGGCTCACCTTGAGCAACAACACATAGTCTTATTGTTTTATTTGATACTTTTTAATTTAAAAAGTAAGTAAATCCTAAGAAATATATCTCATTTTCAGATATTTGAGTATCTACAATATACCTATCTACTACATGTTAAGAGTATAAAAGATTAGTAAGCTTGGTAGAATCTGTTAGGCAATGGGTCTCCTAAGTTCCTAACTTGTATAGTATAATACACGTAGCTCCATTCTAGCAATTTGTAAATTAAAATCAAAACCTTTAGATTCATACTCTCTCTAGATCATATATTAGATTTTCAATATGGTATCAAGAGCACGATGATCTGCTATTGTGGTTTGTTTTTTTTTTTTTTTGTCTAGATCAACAAATATTTTCTTTTATAATCAACTATCTAAGAATGAAATCAGAAAACCCCACTACCAAACCCAAGCCCCACCAGTAGACAAGCAAAAAATAAGAAAGCTACCCACATTTGGGCCATTAGTAAAACTATGAGTGGCCCAAGACAAAAATACCAAACTTGGTTTTGACCACCAGGCCCAACATCTAGATCTAGATAAATCCAATGTTCCATAATATAAAGAGAGGGGCGGCAACTTGAAGCCCACAAAAAAAAAAAAAAAAAAAAAAAAAAGCAACGAAGCACTTGAGGTATGTGTAACTGGGCCTTCAATCATATCGTATGAGTGGGCCTTTTCTATTTAAGTTTTTAATTACTATAGACGTGAAGTAGGTTCCATAGTTGTAATGATGTCATATATAATTACAAATGGAATGCCAAGGTAACATTTTTTCTACACAAGTTAGAATTAAGAAAAGGAGATGTATTTTCTACCAAATTATGTTATACATATGAGACTATGAGTTAGTTTTCCCTATCTATTGATGTTATTGATGACACACACATTTACTTTCATTGGATTTGATGTGTTGATAGCGTGTCATCAATTTCGTTCTAGAGAGTGTTAGTCAACAACATAACAATGTAAGCAGTCACTCATTGGAAATATTTAGCGATGGCTTGAGTTTCATATGTTCCTTGTAAACCCAATGGAATTGAGCTATATATGCTCCATGTTGTGCCTAGCGTTAAGTTAAAGATATAACTGACTGCTTAACGAAATCGATGTATGTGAAGATCAAGACCTCCCTGTTAGAGAATCAAATTTGATGTGAACAATAAGTGTTGGAGATAAGTTTGTATGACGATGAACAATAAAAACGATTGATATTAGAATATAGATATGATGAATAAACAATATGACTAAATAAGATGATAATCAAGAAGATTAAGAGTGAAATCATTTTATATCATATATTTCTTCAACCCTATGGATGAACTCATGAACAATCCATGAGGTCTTGAGTCTTTAGTCTCATTTGTCTTGGGATTACTTACATATTACAACTTGTTTCAACTACCAAATCTATGTTTGGTTTCAAGTAAAACTCAAAACCCAACAATGTCCAATTTTAGATTTAAAAAAAAAATCACTCATGACAAATGTAACCCAAATACACATCACATATTTAACAAAGTTGTAAACACGTTAAATCGTCTATAAACAACGTTAAACACAAAAGCATATATTTTTAAACTTACGCAATTTTGATTTTAAAACGAGTTAATCCTTCAATTTTAGTATAATCCAAACACGACACGTTTAACAACCACGTCAACAACGAAAACCAAAACCTTTCTCTATTTAGTATTTTATCAAACAAGTTAAAATATAGAATCAAGAAACAGGTGGTGCATCTTTTACACACAAACTCTTTTCATGCATAACAGAATCTCTTTTTTTGGCACCAAATGTGGATCATATGTCAAATTTCAGTTACCCAATAACAGAAATTCATGCCAACTTCTTCTCTCCAACACAACTTCACTTTCCATAACATTTTTTTTTTACATATTCTTGTTCCTTATACTATTTTCTAACAATCAAGATTCATAATATCATAATAACAGGGAATACTTTTTCATTAGATTAGTTTTTCCCTTCTAATAAACCAAAAAAATATCCCTAAAAAATACAGAAAAAAATAATAAAAGTTATATTAAACAAACAATGGCCCAGGCACACCTGAAGATCATTTGCAGGAGGATATGATAAAGAAGGATGAAAAGAGGGAAATTTCATCTTTTAAATTCAATGCACAAGCACCCGAATTTGTGCCCAGTTCGCGTACCACCCAACCTCAAGTTTCGGGTTACTTTTACCATCCTTATTTTAGTTACATGGGTATGGGTGGGAATGATGGAAGTGGGTCAGGTGATTGGATTTATGCTGCTGCTGCTGCTGATCAAGATCAGCAAATGCATGTTTTTTCGAACCCGAATGTTGTGATAACTAACTGTTCCAAGAATGTCCTCACACAAGATCTTCAACAGAAAATCATCAAACAGGTCCCTTTTGCTTGTTTTTTTTTTTTTTTTTTTTTTTGGGTATGTGAATTTTTTAATATATGATATGGTTTTTGTTGGTAATCGATGAACGAGCAGGTGGAATATCAGTTTAGTGGGCTGAGCTTGCTTGCGAACGAGTCGCTAGTGAAACACATTAGCAAGGATCCAGAAGGCTATGGTCATATCACATTAGATTGTTACAATTCACATTATTAATGTTTTGTTTTTAAATTTTAATATGAGTGATCATATTTTCCCATATTGTTGCAGTTCCTATATCTGTTATTGCATCTATGAAGAAAATCAAATCCTGCATCACTAACAACAATCTGCTCGCCCAAGCTCTACGTTCCTCTTCAAAGTTGGTTCGTTGTTTGACCCGCTAAGTTTCCAAGAACTTATTTTTCTTAGTGCCGTGGTCTTATTATGCACATTTCAACATTTGGACCATATGCAGGCTGTAAGCAATGATGGGAAAAAGGTTAGGCGTAAACATCCGTTCACAGAGAAAGATAAAGAAGAGCTGCAGGTAGTTTATATACTTGTTGGATGTTTGGTAGATTTGAGAACTGTAATTTGTTTCGTTTAAATTTGGATTCAGTCGCGGACTGTTGTTGGTGAAAATCTTCCGGAAGATCATTCTCATCAAAATCTTGAGAAGATCTTTAGTGTGGTTGGAAGGTAAAGTTTAATTTTTTTTTTTATTTTTTTTGTTACATTTTTTGCGACTTGAAATGATTCAAGCGGTGGTGATTTTGTAAACAAACTGTTGAGCAGTGTTAAAGCCATTCGTATATGCCATCCCCAACCCCAGGAGCCGAATTCATCACACGCGAAAGGGGGTTATGTTTTTAGTAATAAGGTATGAACTCAAATGTTTTGGTCTTCGGTTCGTCATTTACGTTATCTAATGTAGTGTTTTATGGTTTTCTGATTTTGTTTTAAAGCTACATGCTCTTGTAGAGTATGAAACTGCTGAAGTAGCCGAGAAAGCGGTATGATTTTGTGGTTTTTGTATTCTTCGAGTTGATGTTTCGCCTATGTTTAATCCATCTTCTTGAATATCTTGATGACATCATACAGGTTGACAAATTAAACGACGAAAGAAACTGGAGAAAAGGTTTCCGTGTTAGGTTGCTGATTCGACGTTCAGTATGTAACTATTGTGTCTTTTTTTTACTCCAAACAAGTCGAATAAAGAAAACATAACGGGTCATGGGTTAGCACAAAGTATTATTCTAACGCGTATGACTGTTTTGTTAAAACGTTACAACATTATTGTATTAACAATTATCACATTAGTTTCCGATACAAAGGACAAAAAGGACAACCCATACTCTACTGAAAAGGGCCCGTTTTAACCCAAACCGTTGAGTCTGTCATCTGTAAAGTTATTAGAATCGACTTTTAAACATGTATGCAACTTTTGTAATTCAAACATCCAGCCAAAGTCTGTTCTAAAGATTAAGAAATCAGACTTCGACGGCCTTGTTGACGAGGATGATGACTTTGACTGTTCAGAAGAGTCTTCTCAGCCTAATAGTGCAACTTCAGAACCAGCTATAGACAATAATGTGAGTGCATAATATCCCACATCTCAAATGCTAGTAAATTCGGATCTTTTTATAAAAAAAAAATCAGGACTCTAGATTACTAACTTTTGGCAGACTCAGGAAAGTCCAAAGAAAGGATGGGCGCGTAACTGTGGTAAATCAAAGTCACGCACCCCTACACACGGCACATGTGGGCTTCTTGCACCGTCGTCACTGCATACAAGCAGCTCGACCCATTTGGATGCATCACCAACGAGACTGAGTCCCAAAGGCCCAAGAATGCCGGATGGCACAAGGGGTTTTACAATGGGAAGAGGGAAGCCTATTCTAACAGGTATACCTTAAGGTTTGATGGTCAGATGGGACAAGGAGTTTTACAATAGTTGTAGTATACACAAGTGTTCATTTTCATTTTCTTTTGTAATAATTTAACATGAAGGTTCTTTCGCCAACATGGATTCTTAAAATTCAGTACAGTGTAATAATATCTTGTTGAGAATGTGTCTTTAGTGAAGATCCTGCTGCGCGCGCGCGCACACACACACAAAAACAAAGAACGGAGGCCCAGGTAATCACCATAAAGTCGTTTACACGTATGGTAATTTAAAAAAATAGCGAAAGAGACTCATTTACATGACAATGTGTGTGATCACTCTTAAGTAAAAGAGGAAGTTCATTGTTTCAAACTGTTAATATGTTTTGAGTATTGTAGTCGGTGCACACGCGTGCTGTTTAGCTCTGATACCATGATAAAAGGAAATAGAACGAGACAAATGTGTATATTATATATTCATTATCTCAACATTGTGTACAATGCAGAAACTGAAAATACAAATGGAATCCTAACAGAAACTGAAATGCATGATGATAATGGTCTAATAGTTGGGATAAGGGTTAGATGAGTAATATATTGATTGCGATTGGTTGGCTCGTTGAAGCGCATAATCTACTGCATCTGCAATAAAAACCATTACAAACTCATATGCAAACCTTAATAACTGCAAACATATGTCTAATTTCTGAAGCATACTCGATAAGTCGATATTTTCATAACATCTTCATCATCCAAAAGTACCTGTGATATATATACACACATCATATATATATCAACCTAAGAGGATATATTTTATATGGCTTTTGGAACTCGTGAATGGGCATATAGCCATCTATATAGATATTCATATGTCTGTATCTAACTTGACACCTGTATTGATCAACATATGGATAAACGTGGGACATTCAAAATCAATATAGTATGTTATCTGTGGGAAACAGACAAAGTATATCCAGATATTTCCTTCATATGTTTTAAAAAACAAGTAGTTACAAAATAAAAAAATATTATGTTATTTGTCTCCATTAACAGTTAACTTTTTTCCAGTATAAATATCATTAGTTTGCTTAGAGTTATTTAGATATAATTAGTGAGATTTATTTGTTATACAAGATTTTTTTGCTTATATATTTATTAAACACAAAATTATTTAAATTTCAAAATTAAAAGTTCATTGGAAAGGGAAAAAATTACATAAAAACCATGCAAGTTATATCATATATGCTGATTTTCTGGATGGGTCGCAAAGTCATCAAAGGGTGTTTTGGTCAAGAATGATTCTTATGCGGCTGCAGATATTATGGGTTGCTGATCATATTATTATCAGGGGCGAAGTATACTTGGGGCCAGGGGTCCCCCCCCCCCCTTTTTTGGCGCAGTAGTGGAAATTTGCGATTTTCATAGGTAAATTGAGTCCGGGTTGAGTCCGGCCCCCGCCGATTCCGAAACCAAGCTTCGCCACTGATTATTATGGTCTTTTTTATCTGTAACAACTTAACCATTTTGCAGTCTTTGAATGTTTAAAGATTATACTATATATACTTCTGAGTGTTATTTTGGTCAAAACCCGTTCTGACCAAAACCAAAAATATCATTTTCCAAAACGGTCTGTTTCAAAATGTACCAATTTTTATCGAAACCTGTTATGACGTGAACAAAAATACCATTTTTTTAGTTTATTTGCGACCTCAAAACGGCCACTAGAGGTTGGTTTCAAGAACTGTGCAACATTTTTGCTGCATTTGGGTTTTATAGGATGCACCATAGATCCCTCCTTCAGTTAAACCAATGTCGACAGTCTATTGTACATGTGACTTAATGTTGATAAAATCATTGTTACCCGTATAAATCTAGCAACCATTCATCGGGTTTCTCTTGAATTATTTTCTTGGCATAAAAATTGTGTTGTCGTCTTTGATATTATTTTGTAGAAAACATATTTATGCGCTTCTAACCAGCTCCATCTCCGATCAAGACCACCGTTTCAATTGCATAAAATGACAGTGTCGCTTTCTCAGGTCAATAAACTAACTTCAGGTTGTGGATGCATTTCATAATGTCACATTTTATTGCCATGATATCACTTCTTTTCTTAAATTTTATTTATCAAATTATGTATTCTCCAACATATAATCATTGTTCTACAGTGACACAACATCATGAACTTTTAGATACATATAATCGCTATCAACTTCTCTTTCTAGCTATTTCTTTTATTTAAGCTAGCTGAAAGAGACATAATCTTCATCTTTAATAATTGATAATGGTTATCTTTATCAGCAGATAATACTTATCTAAAATAGTTTGATATCATGTTTCTTGTTATCTAAGATAGCCTTAGGTTTTTGCAGCCTCTTTTCAATCAATTTCATTATATTTTCTCTCAAGACTTGACTTTCTTGTCTCACAAGGCAACCCCATGTCCCAAATGCATGTCTAGCTAATTCTTAAAGACATGCCTCCAAGGTCTCTCTTAAACTCAGCCTTCAAAACTAACAAATGTACATGAAGCATAAAACCTTAAAACATATCTCTAAAACCTTATAAGAAACTTAGTAGCAAACACATGTGTAGTAGTGTCATGGGTAATTCAAGTTACTTTATATCTCTATTTAAGTAATTGTCTCATCCACACTCAATTCGCAGACAAAACTTCACACTTCCTTGGTCATTTTTAAATGATGTCTTGATTTTTAAACACTTTTCTTAACAAAGATATGATAGATTAACAAGAGAATAAGTGTTGATTGGCTACATTGTTATATTTTTTCCGCGCTTTTGTATCAGTGAGACTTGATCCCTACTAAGATTAGGGAAAAAAATGTAAAAGTGAGCTATATGTCACGGGCCAAATGTTTGAAGATCACGTTTGCTAAGGTTTCTACTTGAACGTTTGTGTATATTGGCTAGTCCGGGATTTAATCTGGGACGGTCTCAGCAATTTGGAAAGTTCACACGACGAACTCACCACTGGTCGAGAGTTGTCTCTCTGATGATGAGTCCAAGACATGACAAAATCATTGACCCATGTCATAAGCATGATGGATGTGAGATGGAATGACTGGCTCCTGGGCAACCGGGGGTGCCATACGAGCCTCAAAAGATGACCCTGTGACATATACTTTATTTGTAGAAACTATAAATAATTGGTGATTCTAACCAATATTAGAGAGTAGTAGGATGATCTCTACCAACTTAAGAGAGTTTTAATAAGGTGACCATCTATATCCAAGAAGATAGTAAAGAAAACTTTTAATTGAAGACCAAACAATCGATCTAATGGAACAAGATAGATTTACAGGTGGGAGCAAAAGTAAAGTTGCACTAGTTTTAACGTTATTTTACTAATTTCGTGAAAATAACGTTAACAACGACGGACGGTTAATCATGCATCATGTGGTGGCGTTGACAGCCAAAAGACAAAGGGGTACATGCACTGATCGGGTTTGTCCCAATTGTTAAGTGTTCTGTGCCTTATGTCCAAGGCTTGATACCAAACCACATCGAGCCGGGGGTCTCACTGGAAGCAGCCTCTCTATTCTTAGGGGTAGAGGTAAGGCTGTCTACATCTTACCCTCCTCAGACCCTACCTTAACTTTGTTATAGGTGTGATTAACTGAGTGTGATGATGATGATTTAATCGGACCATTATAATTTATAAGTCGTCCTCATATGGTGATGTCTCTTTTAACTGTTCACTTATTGTTTTGCAACATATAACTTTTTCATCACATATATCCTACAAACAAAAATTTAAGAAAGATCGTCATAAATTAGAATTTAGAAGTAAACAATTTACCCATGGGTATTACACATTATTATTATTATTATTCGAGTTAATTACATGGATAGTACTATAATAAGGTCATATTACAGTGTTAGTTTCAAAGTTTTTCAGATATTACGTTAATTGCGATCGTAACATACAAATTTAATTTGTAGATTTGAGGGCACATCAAGGTTCCATTTTGGCAGAGGAGGCGATAATCAAGAGCCAAGACCAGACAGTTTGTCGACATGGCAACTTCTTGAAGCCCTAAATGTCGCTGCTGGAACGAGTCGAAAGAGGAGTCCTCGACAACAAAGACGTGAAGAAAAATGGGTCCAGCTGACAGAAAACAAATGAACCGGTTTTAGGCTGATTTCAGGCAGGCCGTGCTCATGTCAAGGCGGATGGGGCGGCAGAACTCAATGTAAAGGAGGGCAAAAGGGTGGGATACTGTGTTGTGATAAGAAGAGGGGTGAAGGTTTTGGGATTTTTAGTTTGATTTTTTAATATTAAGAGTATAGACAATTTAACATTAACATAGTTTTCAAACTCAGTGAAAAGACACAGAGGCATTACGCCTAAGCAACTGTTGGGATCAGAAAAGTTGCACGAAAACCATAGGTTCATCTAAACTTACCACATGACCAATATGTAAAAAAAAATTATGGTTATACAACTATAAAATCCTATTTAGGGAAGTGACACCAACCTAACCACGGTAAAGGCAAAACTGTACAAGGATGCTATCTTCACATAAGATGTGAAAATGAAACGAAAGATGCTTATTTCCCAACTATCCAGCTGAAACTGAATCAACTTCGTAGGCATTTTGAGTGATCACGTAAACAACAAAGTAATTTAACATAAACAAAAACTGCAAGCAACCAGTAACTAATGGTTCTACGATTTGAAATTGTCTACAGCTTACAAATCAAATGAGAAGTACGATTTAAAAAAGTATCGTCTTTTTCAGGACAACTGGTAGGAGTACAGATTCATGTGTAGATGATAAAATCAGATTTGCAATCCCACATTAAAAGCAACAACTATATACAGCACAAGAATTTTTGATAATCTAAGAGTCAGGTATTACCTAAACAGCAGGCATTGAAGTAGTTAGAATGACATACGCCATGAAATGTAAGCCATCCTGGATTTTACCCACAGCAGTGGTCCGATTAACATGTAGATCCTCCGAAAATGAGTTGACTTTATCGTGAATTGACTTCTCGGGTACAGTTTCAGAAGAATCAGCAGTAGCAGATTTGATTGCTGCTGCATAAGCTTCTGCTACATCTGATATGCCTGTTTAGTAGATTAAGACTAGGATAATCAGTATCATGCAACAATGGTATATTTGCAAATCTTGAATTGCTAAAAACACACCTGTCACAAAACTGATCGCAACTGCCTCGAGATATCCAGTCATTGATTGTGTTTTCATCCTCATTGTTTTAGCTTTTTCGATAGAATCCTCAGGCCATTCGATATTTAAAATATCCTCATCATCATCAGCAGCAGCAGCATCTTGGGCTTTGTTTGCATTGTGTATAACTGATTTCCCAAGATTCAGAAGTTGGGAGACTGCAATGCAGCACATTTCTGAAAGTCTCTGCATACAGATATAATATACCATTTATTTATCGTGATTTCGAGATGTGAAATATTTTTATTTTTTAAAGTAAATTCATACATGAATGCCCTCAGAGTGAAGAGAATCTAGTCTGCCACCAGTTCTTTGAACAATGTCACTAGGGGACAGTCCTGCTAAGGCATTTGCGAAGCTGCAAAATATCATTTAAACCCTTAGTTTAGTAGATGATTACTTGAGCATGATAAAAGATTAATTTCAGTAAAATTAAAAGACAATGTTACCCTGCAGCCATTTCTGCCGCCTTGCTCACACTTGAATTGTGAAAACTCTTGATCTCATCATCAGTGCTATCAGGTACATTCTTTCCCTTTTCTGCTTCTGCTTTGTTGTCTAAAATCAGCATTTGCTGGACCTCTTTAAGCTTAATGTCGTATGCAGTTTTTTCTTCTGTTGACAGCTTTGCTTTTCTTCGATTAAACAGCAGTGCATAATGGTTTGATAATGCTTCAAGTTCCTAGAAGTCAATATGATGGCATGTGCTTCAGTTTGAAATAATAATAATATATACAATTTGAATGTGATCAAATTTTGTAAAAAAGTATACCTCCAGCTGCTCTGGACCTCCATAGATGTAAAAGCATCTATCAAAAGTGACCTCTTCCAGCAGCTGATCCTCTTCTGTTCCATTTCCACCTTCTCCAGCATTTTTGTCAATTTCCATGCCTGATTCTGTGATTAAAAGATCCACAGTTTCTTTTCCAACATACTCAAGAACCTCGATGCCCTTAGCAGTAAAAGCTCTTCCAGTCTATCAAATTGATCCATAAAATAAATAAATAAATAAATAAAAATATATAATTCTTTTTTAAAAATACAAACAAGAAAGGGTCTGTGCTAACCTCGAGAACAGAACCTGCTGCAGGTAAACCACCTTGCTGTATAGAATTCTCTAGCCTGAAGAAACAGATGTATCATATAAGTAAATGGATTGAAATTACCAACATTGATCAAGGCATCAAGCGACTAACCTAAAAAACGTAGCTATTGTTATTTGATATGGTCATGAGGGCTTATAATTACAATACTACTACACATGATACTAAATCAATCTAATCATGGTAAGTTTGGTAACTGATTACTGATATGCTAAGATTTCTACTACAATGATATAACCCTGATATTATCATATTAATACTAAAATAATATAGTCTAACAATAACTGCCAACAGCCAATGTGCATAGTCATGATCAAGGACCACAATGTATAAGGCTAATGGTAAGGGTAAGGGTAATGCCCTTTCTTTCCATCCCCATCCTCCACATTAGCGCCCCGTCATAATCCTCTTCCATCTCCATCCTCCATCACTAGCCTAGGGTATGGTGTTCCCCTACCCCTTCCCTTTTTAAGTTTCTATTTTTATTTTCTAATATGAAATGAAGAGATAAAGAAGAGAGGGAGAGGCCCGTGGCAGCCATGGTAGATTCCATGTTATAATGGACCAGGGACGTGAGGGGTGGTATTTCCGGTCCTACACTGTCCACGTGGCACCTCCACGGACCCCATATCCTAATAGTTTGAAATGAATGCCAATAGGCTGACTTACTTCTGAACAAAACTGGAACCCCCTTTCCATGCATTACCCAATGCTTGCCAAGCTCCAGTAGCAAAATTTTCCACAGAAGTATCAATAGCCTTTATACCCTGTACCAAATACATTGGCTGCTTTAATTAAATTACATAAAAAGAATGGATACAACAAATCACCATCTAGAACTTGCCTGGCCAAGGAATGTGTCCTCGCTAGCTTTCTCAAGTTTTTCCAGAGCAGCTTTCCGCTTCTTATCATCTTCATCTTCACTTTCTTGATCTTTATCAGAAGCATCTGGATGATCCTCCTTAGAAGATTCAGACTCTTCAAAATCCTTTTGCAAGTCAGAGATACTATTTGCAGCCGTCTTAGCAACCTCGGCAGCCTGTAAACACAAATAACTTTATTCAACTAACATCCAAATATCCAATGCCCAATTTCATCAACTAGAATCATCAACATTGGTCATATGAACCATTGGCAACAAATAAAAAACTCTCAAATTGGTTAAATGTCACTATTTCAGCTTCAAACAAGATAATCCCCTTCTTCCAACTAAAACTCCTACTTTCGGTTTGCATGTCAACATGTTTATTCTTCGACTTCAAAATTAAATTTGGATGTCAAATAGGATGCTATCTGATATAAAACTTTTGTTATGGTATTTGGCATCTTCACGTCCATTAGAGCATTCACATCCCATTCCATACCCTCATTCCAACCTTAAAATTTAAGAACACTAACTAAAAACACCACTCCATCCCGTTCCTTATCCCTATACCTTATCGATATCTAAGCAGTTAATGCTAATATGCTATCTAAAATCACATAACCGTATATATCATATGTGTATGAATAAAACGGTAAACATATAAGTATTAATAGTAAAATCAAAAGTCAAAACTCGAATGCGCCAAGATTTGAAAAATGATCTAATCTAATCATTAGCCATAAAATCTTCCCCCGAATCCACATCAACCAAGGCATCCAATATCTCAGTCAATGCCGCCAATAATATCGGAACCGATATTTGACACCGATACATTTTAGAGGGCCAATAACCGATATTAACTGCTTAGATCCACATATGTGAATTCTTACATTTGAGAAAAAAACTAAACTAAAGTAAAACCTTATGTTTTTATGGATAAGAGATGAGGTTTTAAATAAACGGAATGTGAATGCTTTTTTATGCAGGAACGGAACATTGTGAGAGAATGTTAAATTTTGATAATTAATTAACTACTATGTTTAAGATTCTAGTTCATCAATATGAAACCCTAATTTGATTCTACTGTCACAACAAAAATGATTTGCATGAAATAATAATAATAAATAATAAATAATAAATAATAATAATAATAATAATAATAATTAGAATTAGAAAATGCAATAGAAAAGAAATTAAACCTAATACATACATTTCGAGAGATCTCTTCAGCAGCCTTTTGAAGATCTGAAAGAACAGATAAGGGAGAGAAACCCCATCCCCAACCACCACCACCACTACCAGTGGCGGCAGCAGCAGCGGTAGTAGTAGTAGTGTTGTTGTTGGTGGTGGTGGTGGTGGTGTGTTGTTTTGGGTGGTTATCTTGTGCTGGTTGTATCTCATCATCGTTTGATGAGGGTTTAATGGTGTTTGGTTCCATTATTACAAGGATTTGTTATGTTATTTGGGGATATCTGCAAAGCAAAACAGATTGTGATTAGATTTGATTTCAATCGCCTGTTTGTTTGTTGGTTGGTTGCGTCGAATGTCACTTTGGATCTTTAACAATGCTTCTATTTCACTGCTCGTCTATCAACTGCCTTACGACGTCGTTTTGGTCTATTTCATTTTTTTAAACAGATTATTATCTATACTAGGTTAGAGACCCGGGTGTACACCCGGTATATCCCCAAGTCAAATGACAAAATTATTTTACAAAGATTGTAGTACACAAGTTTTAATTACGTATTACAAATTCCTATGAACTTTGGTTGCTTGAAAAATATCATAAGAAGGTTTAATGTTACCTAATAACTGATATAAGAATCAAGAAATGTTTGATTCGACGTGATTTAAAAACAAATAATGAAATGAAGATTCAGTAATATTTATTGAAACGACATGCAAATGAAGATGAAAATTCTAAGTAAATAAATATAGTTTAATAAATAATACAACCAAAAAATTAAAAAAAAAGGAAATTAAACGGTTTATGAATAATATGATTGCATAGTTATTCATAAATCTCCAAATATTTCTTTGTAGACAACATTTGCAGTTTGATTCTTAACTCTACCTTCTTTATCCAATATTAGTATCTTCAGTCCATCTCTACTTTTGACTCTTAACAGCGCGACATACAAATGCCCATTTGTAAAAACGGGATCCTTCAAATACAGAACTACTCTAGATAGGCACTGTCCTTGGCTCTTGTTTATTGTCACTGCGAAACACAGAGCAAGGGGGAATTGTCTTCTGTTAAATTCAAAAGGAATCTTATCAGATGGGGACAGACTAATCCTTAGGATAAACGATCGCATTCCATTGTTAGTCCCCAAAATTATTTTAGCTTCTATAACATGTTTCCCCTTTTTAACAACTTGCGACCTTGTCCCGTTACAAAACCGCTTTTCTGATTAATGTTTCTTGGTAACATTACCAGAACATTAACTTTAAAAACAAATCGGTGGTTTGGTATACCTGATAACTTAAAACCATTCAAAACATTAAGTGAATACAATCTTTCATCAAACATCTCTTTAACATTTTCAAACTGACAAATAATATCCAAACTTAGACATTCCATTTCCTGACCAAGAAACAATGAAAGCCATCTATCATTAATTTCTTGAACAACTTCATTCTTTAGTACCAATATTGCTCTCTCATGGCAATATTCCAGAATATTGGTATTATCCAAAATAGATTGATACACAAAGGATATCAGATCAGAAACAGGATCAAAAGATTGAGTGATGAGTAAGTCATCAGGTATCTGTATAACATCCTCAAATTCATTTATTGTATCAACATTTCCTTCAGCTATATCTAAAAGGCAATTTGCAAATATTTTTGTTTCCTTTATATCGAAATAACCACTTCTAGAAAGTAACCTCATATTTTTTGTTAATTCCAAAACAACACATTTATGCCAAATATATGATGAGCTTAAAGAGGCATTGGCAATATCGTGCCTGGTGCCATTCGGCACAACCGATAGAATCTACCTAAAGTCACCCCCTAAAACGATTACCTTCCCTCCAAATAGTTTTTCTGGACCATTAACATCATGAGCACCAAAAACATCTTTTAAACTTTGGTATAATGCTTCAAAAGCATGTTTATGAATCATGGGGTCTTTATCCCATATAATCAAATTTCTTTTTTTAAGCAATTGGGCAACATTACTGTTTGGTTTTATGTAGCATAGAGAATCTTCAGTGAGGTTTATAGGAATCAAAAACCTAGAATGCGCTGGTTAACAATTTAATTTTGACAAGAAATAAGAAACAACTAAAATTAAAATTTCATATAAAAAAATAAAAAAAATGTGACACGTGAGATTGTGTTGATTGTTCTTGTTTATTATGCCTTAACCTGTACTTTTCTTATCATACATGTCCAAACTAAAACAATATTGAGCAAATATGGAGTCAATTACAATAATAAAGAGTAATGAAACTGTTCTACTCGCCTTAAGGACTTTCGACCTTCGACAGGTGGATGTTACGTAAGCTTTTGCATCGTTGCTTCAAAACATGCTTGTTGCTTCTCAAATCTTTCGGTGGTCCTCTTTAATCTGTTATTTCGGCTAATCGAGTAAAACCGAACCCCTAACTCAAACTGAATAGCGATCTATAAAACATAAGTCGGGTTTGAACTAAAGGCGGGTAGTAGATGACAGCAAACTGTGGCGCCTCTTTCAATTTATATACACGACCTAAAAAGTAAAGATAGTAGATGTATATAATATTTATTTATCATCACTGTAACAATATAATTCAACGAATACAAAAATTATATTCTGTAATGAAAGTACCACCTTTAGCTGAACCAATTGTCAACGTGATCTGCTCATAATTTTGCAACCTTCTAGTAGTTAAGATAACAATGTAAATATCTAAAAAGCCATTTTATTTCATGATAAAAATAAAGGACTTTTGAGAATCATACTCCAAAGTTATTCTCATGTAGAGTACAAATTAACATAAAACAATCTCAGACAAAGAACAAACCTAATTGACAACCAATGAACAAACCAAACCTCAAATTGGCTTTGTATACTTTTAACATTATTAATCTGAACTCTTAAAATCTAAAAACTTTTTTATAAATGGCAAGTTCATACATTTTATACTATCACCAGGCCTTCATAGATTAACTGTAATAAGAATAACACAAAAGTTTGTGGTATGGCTTAATTTAAGAAAGTAACAATAATATGTAAACAAAACATACACAGATTATTGCACTCAAGTACACAGGCCAAAACCCCATAAATCTAGATGGAGAAAGCAGAAAATAATGTTTATTTATAACTTTTGTTCTAGAATAAGTTTACATATTGCAGCCTTCAACTTATTCAATTCTAGAAGTGAAATGATACAAATTAAAAAAAAAGTAAAGGAAAAATGTATAGAATAATCTTAGATGAATAAGAACAACAAAAGTACCTGGCATCGGTTGAACAATTTGCAAGGATGAAAGCAAATGATTGATGGACTATTCTACAAATTGTGAGAACATATCTCCTCTACACATATGAGAAAAGGTGTGAATAAATGGTAATTAATAGAAAAATAGCACCATGTGAGAGAGTACGATACCAGAACCAAGGGACACTACAAAGATGTTCACAAAAGCATGTGACCCCCACTTTATAAAGGTGAACCACTCATTGTTACGCTGAATTTCAAGGACCGTGTTTGCTTGAACAACATTTGCATTTTGTAAAAAAAACATAGTTCCATAAAATTAAGTATTGTTCAACAGGGAACTGCTTGTTGGAACAAACAAAAGGAGCCATGGCAACCAATTGAACTGCAATTATTAATCATATTGAAGCATACATAGTTATCTCATACTTTGAAAATTTGATATTTTAATAATGAACCTAGAAGTTTGTTAGCATTTAAACCAAATTTCCTGTTCAGAATACTAACATCTCATTATAACTCACATAATTTGGCCTTTGCCAACGGTAAGGATTTGTGTTACCAGTTCCAACCCAAATTAACTTTTAAGTGACGACTACTAAAGGTATGTATAAAAGTAGAATGTTTTATGTTTTAATATGACCCGTTTAGCTCATGCTAACAGTGAGATGTTTTAATCCTAATAGTTTGTACTAAAGTAGCAAGCACTTTGAGCTCAGGATAAGGCTAAAACCAAAAACAACTTAAGCAAGTTTGAATAAGGTACATACATGGGTAATGTTGCTGCAACGTAATGAAAAAACAACACAACTAATGAATCTACACATAACTAATTTAAAGTAATTTATAGTCATGTAAAAATGATCATTATCAATGAACACCCATGCAAAGGAAGTAAGGAACAACCTGGTAAAAATTTGTATCCATACATAACTACAACTTCTTAAAGTAAAATTTTAACCCAAAAGAGACAAAATTATTATGCATTCTGCGCTAAATAAAAAAAAACACGTAAGATTAATAACTAAGCAATAATGTAGGGAGATTTTAGCATTACCTTTATGTTGGCCCCGCTCGTTATGTACTCAGTGGTTTATAGTATGGTTGTTTAGATTCACCATAGATTAGCCTCTCAATCAGCCATCCTGCACATGCATAAGACCATCTTGGTTTCTCAATTCAACAAAAAATGTAAGGATATGTGTCTTCTTAAAGAGTATAATAGGTCAGATCATGTGAGTGGTTATTATCCAAGAAAAAAGACTTAATAAAAACAAACATGTTCCATGTTAGATTGTTTTATGATCCATCACTAATAAAAACAAACATACATGGCATACCTATAACCAATATCATGATGTGAGAAATCCACCTTCCTGTACCCGTCGATAGTGAATGGCTGATCGTTTCGCTGGTGTAAGAAAACCCCCCAAAAATGCCCTGAAATCATATCAAGAAATTAGTTAAGGTGGTATTGAACTATCCATATCAAAACCAATAAATTTACAGAACCAGATTATGAAATATGGGAAAATGACGATAACCATAATCAGAAGACTAAATAAACTACGTTTTGCTTCCTTAATAAAATTGCAATTGATAGAAGAACAAAGTGACTAAGTTTTTATAATAATAAGCATACACAACTTTTTATACCATTGACCAGCTCCAACCACATAAATAGGCTCTATGAAATGTTAAATAACAAATGACATAAATAAAAAATAAAAAAGATCGTTATTTAAAATCGACTATTTGCCAAGATTATGAGGATGTTTAACTAATGTTGCAAGCCTCCCTTAGCATGCTCACTAAATCAACAACAGTATAGTCAACCATCCCATGAACTTATACTAAAAGTCTAAATATATCCAAATTTAAGTCTTTGGTCATAATACTAACAAACTTTATGGATATGGGATAATAACAAAATGATAATGATTGCTTACAACAGTAAGTATAAAACACTTGACAAATCATAGGTGGGTATCTTGATTTGCCTCAAGTAAAATAACATCTGGATGTTTATGGTGGAAAAAAATAGGTTGTGCAAGATGGATCAATAAATAGTGCCTCTTGCATCATTTAGTATTATAATATCATTAAGAAACAAATAGGCAAATTACAAGATGCCATATCACAGTATCACACAACATCATAAATCATATCATTCTAGGAATTAAGATCATCAAGAAATGTCATATAATACACATTACAAAGTGACGCTGTTTAAATTAAAAAATCAATAATGTTCAAAACTTCAACTGAACACAAATACAGAAGGAATTGAATAATGATTAATGAAGTTTCTAGTGATGAATTAGAGTTCATTTAGTAAATCTATATGCCATAAAAATCTAATGGGAGGGGAATCCGGTTAAAAATAATGGATCTGCTATTCAACTACAAATCAACAAATACATAAACGTCAAGTAGGAGGATTCGACCTTATAATCAAGCATCAAAGGTTCCAGGCTTCGATTATCTAATACTTTTTCATCAACCCTATCATCATTTTCATTTGAAAGCTTCAAAAAAAAAGTTATTCTAATAATCAGTTAATGGAACCCGAGAACCATTCAATCCCCGTTTAAAGAACCACTCTTGCTTGTAAACCGAAGTAACAAAACACTAAAATAATAATAAATCAAACAAAAATAAAATCTTTATGATTTAATATAAAATCAAAATAGATTTAGATACTTGTGAAATACCAAAGCTGGTGAAGCAAACATGTGGAGACAAAAGAAAAAAAACTAACATAAAGAGTATCAATTTATTTTAGGGAAAAAAATTTGATGGAACCGATCAATGTAACTTGTGTATATGAAACCAAAACTGCACAGATCAAAACTGGGTCCTTCAATATACGAATAGAAACCATTAACGGGAAACCAAACACATGCCTGTTAAAGGTGTGGCGGCGACGATTTTGGTAGAGGAAAATTAGGGTTTGGAATGGAAAAATGGTGACGCAAAGAATAAGGCGACTATAAAAACCATAGATCCACGTGTGAGAAATAGATCGGATGCGATGTAGAATGCAGATACATGAAACTGATATAGAGAATGGAGGTGAACATCGTCTATTCGATGTTTGAATAGTTGTGGTAGACAAAGACGCAAAGATGAAACAATGGAGATGATTACGGTTTTTGTGTGAACAGGGTTGGATATGAAGATGAAGATCAGTGGCTTTTGCTATAAAAATTAAGATGAATGAAGCAATGATCGAATGCTAGGGTTAGTATAAGCAGATTACAAAAGACTATTTAGAGGGAATAAGTTGGAGCTCCATATTCAAATATGGATACCTCAAACTCTCTCTAAGGCCTTGATTCAACCCAAGTGACCTCAATTATTATATAGATAGATATATGAAAGGACAAAGTCGGTGCGGACAAAACATCCAAATTCAAGAAACTGACGGATATTACGCTTTTGCCCTTTATCAAAATTGCATGTTGCCTCTGCTCTCTCGCTAAAACAAACGAATCCCTCCACTGTTGACGTAACCCTGCTCGGAAAAGACAGCATCACGGCCAATCGTTGCTGGAAACCGATTGGTATGCCAGGCTTTTGCCCTTTATTACCAGGCTCCATGACCTGATTCTACCACTAGCAGGACGTGAAAGTCGACCGACGCATAAGTCGTAAATCTGCATCTTTGATTATTGTGTGCTGTTTGTATTCACCGACTACGTACACAGAAGAATTCGGTGGCCGCCATCATAAAATGGACGGCGGACGTCGAGGCTTCTACGTTTGCACCTCCGATTTTGTCTTCATTTTGGTATGCCATCCGTTATAATCTTTGTTTAGGTTGCTCTTAGGTTTCTCACTCAACACCTCCATAAAGCATTACTGTTGCTTCTTCATCATCTTCATCATTTACTTGTAAGATCATTAAACCCATATACAATTCTTCTTTTCCCATTATAACCCTGTTTCCCCAGCAAATTTTGATGGTTTGTGGTTCATGTTCATCCTTTGTTACTTGATAAGGTATATACATTAGTGGAAAAACCATTGATGCTTGCTGATGTTATCTTTTATTTTGAACTTTGGCGTGCAACTTGAAAGAACATGCTTTGTCAATAGCGAATTTATGTTCTTGGGCTGTTATACTATATAAAAATTAAAATAATTAGGTGTTCGACAAGAGTTTATGCTGCAATGCGTGGGTCAATTGGTGCAGGGTTCTGTGGTGGGTTCGATTTCGTGTCGACGGTTGTGTTGGGTGGTTTTGTGGTTCAAGGTAGAAAGGCTAGCATGATGATTCCTGGTTCATTTAAGGTTAATTAACCTTGAAACAAAGCAACATAATGATTTCAATGATTATTTAGGTTCAACCTTGCCATTGGTAATTTAAGGGTGTCGTTTGGTTTAGACTTGAGACCGTTCAAAGGCTGCTAAATTGTGGTGATGCGACATTCGCTCAACAATTGCTGGTAAGTCGATTTTGTACTGATTAGCAGTAATGGTATTATAGGTATAAGAAACCAAACTATATGTAGATTTTCTGAGGAACCAAATAAAAAGATGCATCAGTTCGTCGCATTTATTGACGGTATAAATTCGAGTAGTCTATGCTTTGACCACGTCGTACGCCGCCGCAACGCGCGGCGGGTAAAAGACTAGTTATTTACGAAATTAAAGTTTGAAGAAATAGAGTGGGGTGCAATGCAATGGAAATATCTACCGATGTGGGGGGTAAATGAGAGTCTTGGCGTGAACGGTTCTGATTCGGTAATGGCCGCGATGATATTTTTATTAGTGTTGCCCCCCTCCACCATGTTGCGGAAAGATTTAATGATACCTTAAGAGTTAAAGGATCATTTGTGTATGTATTGTAGACATCATGATTGATGAACTTGACTATTGTAGGCATGTATCTTGTACATAATTGTAGAAGATAATGTTTTTTTTTTTTTGAACGGCCAACAAATTGGAATCACTCACGGAACACTGGAGTATCATCGTGCCACCAGTGTTGCCACGCGATCATATTCCACCACCAAGTCATCAATTCAGGAGAAAACTCATATTTATGAGAAAACCCCCTTTGTGAGATTCGAACCCAAGACCAAATGGTCCTTAAGTCTTATCTCACCACCAAGATACCACTAGGCTATAATGCCTTTGGTTGTAGAAGATAATGTTACAGACATTTTTTGTGATCAAAACATTATTGTAGATAACAATCATGATCATTTTGATAATTGCTAATGCATTGATTAACAATTCTATAGAGAATATATCTCTTGAAGACTTTAATTTTAGCGATGGACGTATTTTTGAAAACTTAAAAGTTATAATTATTTTTTGTTTGTAAAACGTATATTAATTAATGCTTAAGGAGAGACTAAATAAATACTTTGAAGTAATTTAATAGCATAAAATAAAATAATACCTTTCTTTAATAACTAAACCGTAAATGATCCGTGCAATGTACCAACCCAACCAGCATTTCCCTACGGCCTTCTGCCTAAACGGTACTCTTTCATAACTCCAGGGCTCCAGGTTTTACAAGATTGACATAAACAATTTAGGATATATAGGAAAGGAGAGTTTTATTTCATAACTGTTCTTCCCAAGGGAAGAACTTCTTGATCATATTTACATATCTCCCCTTAAGAGAGGGAGTTTAGTTACACATACTAGATTTTTAAGATGAGAATTTTGGGGGAGAGCATTGATGATCTATAACTAACACTATGTTCCAGAGTTTAATAATAGAAGGAACGGAAAGGAAGCAGAAAGAAAGAGGAACAATTTTGTGTTCCAGAGTTTCATTAAAGGAGAGAAGGGGAAGGAAAATTCCTCCAAATAACAATCCTTTCAAATTGGAAGGAAGCGGAAGGAAGGGAAAGTAAAAAAAATTAAAGTATATCATTTACCAATTTACCCTCTCATTTAACCTATAAGAAAATCTTACAAGGGTATAATTGTAAAATATACGTTTCCTTTCTCTTCCTTTCAACTCGGGAACACATAAAATCTTTAGCTTCTTTTCTTTTCCTTTCAACTCGGGAACACGAAATAAAATTATATATTTTCCTTTCTTTTCTCTCCCAATATCCCTTTCTCTTCTTTTCTTTTATTTAGTAAACTCGGGAACATAGCGTTAAAATCAATCTCCTTTATATGTTAGGAGAAGATTTGTACAAAAGACTAAAGTAGCCTTCTAAATTCATCATGCATGACGTTTTTCTAATCGACATACATATGTGTTGGGTCTAGTTCTCTTGTGTCTTCTTCTGAAGTGTAGCTGTCCAAATGAGATGAGCTAGTTTCTTTAGTTGTATTATTTGAACAATATTCGCAATTATGATTTTCATAAGTGCGTTGTAGCTTTTGGCAGAGCTTTTCTTTGGTGATGGGACCTGTTTCTAGTTTATTGAAGATAATGTGTTGCTCTATCTTTTCTAAAGCTTCCTTTTCATGTTTCGGTAGTGGAATACCGTTGTAACTTGTAATTATGCAGTTGTTACTACAATAATCAACTTTATTAAAGCTTCCCACTTTAATTTTTTGCAGGTTATCAAGGATTTTCAAGAATCCTTTGACTCTGATTTCCACCCAATTTTCTGGGTCTTCGAAACTTTCTTCCATGCTTTTGGAAGGATTGACGGTTCTTGCTTTGGCAATACCGATTTCTAGATGATGGTAGCTTTGGAAATAATTTCCTTTATACCAGTCAGGAAGTGTAGAATTACACTTAATGAAGATGTCTGCGTCTCTTGCTGCAACAATCTTTTTACGAAAGTTTTTGATAGCTTTCTTTATTCCTTCTGAAAATCGGCTAATTTCTAATAAATTCGGAGAAGGGTAGATAAACTTAATTAATCCAGCCATAAATGCTAGAGAAACAAGTTCTGGTTCTGCACCTGGACAAAAGATAATAAGACTTTTAGTTGCCTTGTCTTCTTTATAGATGTGTTCTTTCTCGAAATCAGTTTGACTTAGAGATCTAGCCTTGGACCAGATAGATCTGAATTCATCTAAAGAAACGATATTGTCACTTTCTTCAACTTCTTTTAAAAAGGTTTTTGGGAAAGTTTTCTTGAATTCTACAATTCTTTCTTTTTTTCTTGTCCTTCAATGGTTCAGGGAAAAATATTACCTTTAAAGGTATTTCTTTCTTTCCGAATTCTGCCAAATATCGAGTAGCTTCTTGTTGAGCTTGTAGTAGACTTGCGAACTTTTTAAACGGAAAAGTATTTCCTGTAACATATCGAGAGACTATAGACCAATCTTCATAAATGCCTCTATGTTCTCCATCAAAAATAACATAAAATCTGGATTTACCAGGTGTCATGGGTAGATGAATAATTTGAGAGTAACTCGGTCTAAGGGAGACCTTTTCAGTTTTTAGCAAACTGTCAGCTATCAACGGATTTGATATGCCTTTACCAGGGCCGTTTGCTTCTGGGCTAGATGAAGATTGTGATTCTTCATGTGTTTTGCTTTTTTTCCAAAGCAACAGGAGTCAACGGATTTGATTTTTCTTTACCCTTTGCCGCTTGCAAGGGAATAGATTCAATTTGTAACCTTACGGTTTCCTATACTGAATTAATAGTTGTTTCTTGACTTTCGTCATAGACTTCTATCTTTTCACGAAGATTTTTTAATTCTATAAGAAGAATTTTTTTCTTTGAGGCGTAAGGCCTTTAGATCATCCATTTTTCAAATGTTTTTATTGTTGATGGTTTGTTTGAATGATTTTTGCTTCAATATATAGACAATTTTCTTAGCTAGGATACGAAATTGCTTACATATTCCGAATAATTACTTATATATTCTGAAAATCTCGCGTCAGACAATCAGCGAGCACGTTTTTGGTTCCTTCAAGATGCTCAATGTTAAAGGAATATCTTGAAAACCACATTTGCCATATGACAAGACGGCTCTGCTTGTTATCTCCCGAGATTTTTGTCTTTAGAAATAAGTAAAGTTTTTATTATCTGTTCTTACCAAATTTTTACTAGGGTAAGATAGATAGAAAACTTTGAAATCGTATTTTTTACTGCTAGTAATTCTTTTTCATTACTATGGTAATTTCTTTCAGCTTGTTTAAAACTTCCAGAAGTATATTTACATATTTCTTCTTTTTCAGCTATTTTGGCCTTCAAAACCCTTCCCCAAAAGTCATTTGAGGCATCAGTTTCTATAAGGAAATCTTCTTCTTTTGGACGATAAAGTCTAGGAAAAGTTGTTAAATTTTTCTTTATCTTTTTAACATAATCTGAATTGGAATGTTTCCATTCCCACACATATTCCTTTTTCAATTTTACCTGTAAGGGCTTCCTGAGCTCTGCTAACTTCGGAATGTAGCTTTCTGCATAGGTTAGAATACCTAAAATCTTTGAAGATGTTTTTATCTTCAAGAGTATCTGGAAATTTATGTAAATTTTCCAAGATATATTTTTGTGGACAATGAGTTCCTTGATCTATTTCAAGACCTAAAAAATTAACTTTTCTTTTAAAAAGATTTGCTTTCTTTTTTGATAGAATAATTCCATATTTTTCAATTAATTTTAAAACTGCTAAAACATGGAAATAGTGTTTTTCTTCAGAATCCGAGAAAATTATTATGTCGTCAACATAAACGGTACAAAAGTTTTCTAGTCCTCTTAAAGCATTTTTGCATATGTCTTTGAAATATGCTTGGTGCTTGTTTTAATCCAAAAGGAACTACTTTCCATTGATAATGACCATCTGGACATGTAAACGCGGTCAAGAGTTGAGATTTTTCATCTAACAAAACTTGCCAAAATCCACTTTTGCAGTCGAAACTGGAAAAAATGGTTTTTCCTCTTAAAAGAGTTAATAATTCTTGCATGCAAGGGAGATTATGACTATCTCCTTTGGTGGATGCGTTAATTGCTTTATAATTGACGACCATACGTTTTTTTACCTCTTCTTTTTTCAGCCTCATTTTCGACTAAAAATGCGGGTGACATGTGAGGTGATTTACTAGGAATAATTAGCTTAAGAGCAAGTAATTCCTTGATTTGTTTGCTAAATTCTTCTCTGTCTTGTGGACTATATTTCATAGGTTTTACCCTTACTACAGTTCTAGGATCTATTAATTCTATAGACGCTTTCATCCAATTTTTGGATTTCTGAGGGTCAATAGGATTTTCAGAACAAACTTTTTCAAGTAGAGTTTCAATTTTTTGATATTTTTGTATTTCTAAAAAATATCTTTCTTTTGGTTTGATAACTTCACAAGTTATATTACTTCCCGGAATTTGTTTTATTTTTGAATCCTTTTTCATATATTCTAGAAAACTAGGTTTTCCTATTTGAAAGGCTTTTGTAACCTTTTTAATTAAAATCATTTCTTTATTAAGATGAAAGGAAATTCTATCTAGCCATTGGGTAAATGGACCGTATAACTGACAAAAATTATTTCCTATAAGAATATCTATCCCTGTTTCTTGTTGGTAAATAGTAGGATTAGGGAATGGTTCTCCCGAAAAATAAACTATTAGGTTTCTACAAACCTTGTCTAAATTAATAGTACCTTGATTGGCAATTGTTACCTTGATTTCTTTAGGAGTGTTTTCCCATAGTTCTTCCGGGATAACATGTTTGCTTGCAAGACAAAGGCTTGCACCGGTATCTACGTAACAGTGTAGAGTTATTGTTTTATATCCAGAGAATGAAATCTTTCCTTTTAGATATAAATAGAATTTGGATTGGTTATATTTGAATAAACTAATTCGTTATCCCTTTTTAGTAAATTGTAACATACTAAATTGGCAGTATGTTTGAAACTTGTTTTATTCATTCCGAAGAGCTTTCAGAAGAGATATCAGAAGTTGACGAGTCTTCTTTTATTTCTAATGAATAAACTTGTTTGTAATTATTAAAAATGTTTTCTGAAGGAAAATATCCTTCATTTTCTGCCATTAAGATAAGTTTTACCTTTTCAGGAAAAATTTTTCTATTTGGACATTCGTTGGCATAGTGTCCTTCTTCTGAACATATCCAGCAACGACATTTCTTTTTCCCTTGAGGACAAACCTTAGATTTTTCTTTAGAAAAGTATTTTCCCGGAGTAAATTTTCTTTTCTTGGTTTTCCAAAACTTTCTTTGTGATGTATGTTTATATTTCTTTTTAAAATAAGTTTTGGTATCACAGCCAAAAGATAACTGTGGAAATTTTGTGAGTTTTTCACAACAATTTTTGTTAAATTTCTTTAACTGTTTTTGTTTGTTAGAGAAATCACAGTATACCGCAATTTCTTCTTTAACAATCCTTGTGGCAAATCCAATAGAATGCATTGTCTTGGCATTCTTTTCTTTGTTCCATCTTTCTTTGGCTTTTTCACCAACGATAGGAATTTTCATGAGATAGGCTTCTATCCAAGAGTGGTATTCTCCAGAACTTAGTTTATAGAGATTTTGCTCAAATACACAAGTAAAATCGTCAAGAAGACATATATCACAAAGTTGTGATTTTGTTAAAACTTGTCTCGCTTGTTCGAGCAAATTTTTATTTTCAAATTCTTTATTAGTTAAATAATCAAGACCCAAAAACATCATATATATGGCATTAATGACTTGATCAAAGAGATCATTCCCATGTAAAGTTTCACTCCAATTTGTTCCTTTAATGAAATCTTGAACAATTCCTGATGACTTATGCTCTATTAAAAGTAGAACAGCTTTAGCTTTAGAGAATTCTTCTTCATTAGATTGAATAATCAAGCTTATTTCAGTGTTCCATTTATCAATTACCTCTTCTCTTTTCTTTTGATCAAAGATGCAATCTAATTTTATGGTGTCAATAGCAGTTGAGCTTCCATTTTTAGGATCTTTGTCAGAATTTGGTATACCTTTGTGATATGGCATGGTGAATTCTGTTTTCATATTTCGAGGCGTTCTTGTGTTACTAGAACTAGCGCCCGAGTGATTTACCCTGTATGTAGGTTTTTCTTCTTCCGAAGAAGATTCATTTTCTTCATCTTCAATTTTAGGCTCATGTAAAACAAAAACTGATTCACTTTCTTCAGGACAGTATTTTTCTTTTAGTTCTTTATTTTCAGAAAAATAGTGTTCACATTCGTTGTCACTTAGTGACATTAGTTGAACAAGTTCATTTATCTGTTCCCCAGACAAGGTTTCTAATTTTTCATCAAAAACTTGTTCTAACTTTTGAGTAATAGAGGCCATTTTATCCACAAGACAAAATAGTTTTTATATCATTTAGTTTTTGTATATCTTTCTTTAAGATATAATTTTTCGATGTAAATCAGTTAATTCGTTAAGTTTATCATACGGATGAATGCTCCGATCAGTATGAAGCTCAATAATTCTTTGATTATTTCTTTCTATGAAAAAATAATGTCTAGATTTTTTTAATTCAATCTTTCAAAAAGAATTTTTAATTTGACTTCTGTTTGTCATTTGAAGTTGATCCAAAGGGCCATGTAAGAGCGTTTGGACTCTTAGAACTTCCTAATGAAGGATTTCCTACATTGAAATTAGGAAAATAATATTTTTGAAAACTTTTTAGTTTTTAAAATTCTTTTCTTTATGTTCTTCAAGATTTATTTCTTGAGTCTCAATTGTATCCAGTTTTTCAGAAATGTCTTTAAGTTTTTCAAAAACGTCTTTAATAATTTTGCAAAAATAGCTTCTAAATTTTCATTTGTAGAGACTCTTTCAATTTTGCTAACTAATTCTTTAATTAGCTCTCCTATCTTGACAAGAGACATATTAATTTTGTAAAAAGTATTTTTTTTAAGGACTATGAATTCCTATGACTTCCTTTAGGAGTTCTCCATATTTATCTATTTTATTTGACATAGATGATATGGTTCTCATCAGTTGAATTTCTGATGGACAAGTTTCTCTTGAAGTTAAGGAGTTTCCTGAGAAACTATGTCTTGGTCTAGAATATGATTCTTTTGGTGTTAAAGAATCTCCTGAGAAACTATATCTAGGTCTAGAACTCATAATTTGTTTATCACGAGCAATATTAATTGCCCAATTTTCTTGTATTTGTGAGGGTTCGGTGAACCTACTTCCTTTAACAGTACCTATTTCTGAAAATATATCATCTAAGGATATTTTTTCTTTTTCTTTATACTCAATAGAATGAGTACTATTAGTTAAAGCATACGAAATTAAATAATTAATTGTAAAAACTTTGTTTCCTGGTTCCATAAGATCGGTTCTTTCACACTGATGTATGAAACTTAAGGTTTTATCGAAATCTTTTGAATCTCGGTGTAAGGCAAACTTAGGATATACGGTGAACATGAATTTTCCGTAGGCTAAGTTTCCTTGAATTGCACCTAAAAGTGCATCTTGTCTAATGATGATTCTGTTATCAACATGTGCCATTTTTATGGGAAAGTTAATCCCATCTCTGAATTGAGCTTTTAAAAGGATTTTTACAGCTCATATATGTACTATATTCATGGATTTTCTTAATTCAGGTTTAATAGCTAATAGTCGTTTTGCTATTTCTCCTTTAGTTAAGAGTGGTAAATAACATCTTCCTGAAGTTTCTTTTATGTCAACCGAAAGTTCTTCAGTATTATAGCAATAAAAGATTTTATTTTTTCTCGAGAATGCTTTAGAAACAAGACTCTGTAAATTATTAGGCTGATTAAAAATGTGCCTATTATCAAGCTTGAGCTTAAGCTTGTTAATTTTGTTTAAACAATCTGAATTAATCATATAGTCCGATTGAAAACCTTTTTCGTTTTCACTGAAGCTTATAATTTCAGTGATTTGGTTAGATTCCTTAGAATCGTTTTTTGTAATGTTAACATCTTCCATTAAAAAAATGTTTATCTAGAGCCTACCATGTTGCGGAAAATAATCATAACTTTTAAATTTTCAAAAATGCGTCCATCGCTAAAATTAAAGTCTTCAAGAGATATATTCTCAAAATGATCATGATTGTTATCTACAATAATGTTTTGATCACAAAAAATGTCCATAACATTTATCTTCTACAATTATGTACAAGATACATGCCTACAATAGTCAAGTTCATCAATCATGATGTCTACAATACATACACAAATGATCCTTTAACTCTTAAGGTATCATCAAATCTCTACAATACATACACAAATGATCCTTTAACTCTTAAGAGTATCATTAAATCTTTCCGCAACATGGTGTATCATCAAATCCCCCCCCCCCCCACAATTGTTTTTTAATTACACCAAACACATTAAATTTTTACACTATATATAACCCAACTTTTTACTCTATTTACCCCACACCATTACCCCACAATTTTATTCTATACCCCACACCATAATCCAACAACCGTTCATCAAGCAAACGGCCAACCCATGCACTGAAGAAGAAGAAGAGCTAGCCCTAACGTTAGGCTTGCTAAACGTACAAGAGAACACTATAGTCTCTAGTATGCTTCGTTCGATCCCTTTTGGGGTAAAGTCTTAGCAGAATTTCGGGTTCTCGTGGGCGGTCAAACAAACTGCCATAGTGATGAACTTCATACAAGTTTAGGGACAATGAAACAAAGTGCAAGATCTTTGAGGAGCTGTTCAAGGCCAACATGGAGGAATCCCCAATGGATTCCGAAGAAGTTGCCATATAGATGACTTAAGTGGATTACGTATTTGAGTACGATGAGGAGTTCGAGTACGTATTGTCATGGCAAATGCTAGGACAGAATTATATCTAAGTTTAACTTTATGTGTTTTAATTTATGTTTTTTAAATGTAATATTTTATTTTATTTAATTGTAATGTTTTTTTAATTGTTTTAGTTTATGTGTTTTTATTATATTTAAAACAAAAATAAAATCCAACGTAACGTGGAGGCCACCCAGCCACTATTCACGCCACCATCACCCCATGCATAACTGATTTAAGAGGGTTTAGTGAGTTGGATCCACGTATCGGTCGATGCTTCCTTCAAGGGCATGACCACAACGTGTAGTCTAAACCTGTAGACTTGATTGAGGATAATGTAGACTTGATTGAATCCGAGTATATGTTATCCAGTTCAATTGGGGTTAATTGGTTTCGGGTCGGTCCCAACCTAAACCCATTGACAGTCATTTATTTCGTATATGCCGGTAAATTACGGTAGCAACATTCCAATATAAACAATCGATTCACCTTTATTGGGTTTTCACACTTATAGAATCATCTAAATTCAAGAGCATCATCCAAGCTAAATCAAGATTATTCAACCCTATAAAAGAATCAGTCCGTAATTGTAAGTTATTTTTTGTTTTATTGGTGTACATGCCTAAGTATTCATTACCTATTTTAATGATATTAAAACTAAAAATATGTGGATCAAATGTTAGGGGTTGTTTGGTAGCCTTCTAATAATCATTCAGAGGGTACCTCTTAATGATCCATAACCTCTGAATGGTTAAGAGGTAACTATAAGTCTGAATGGTTAAGAGGTAACTATAAGTCTGAATGGTTAAGAGGCAACCATTTAGATGTTACCTATTCACCATTCATACTTAAGATTACATCATAATCATTAAGAGACAATAAATCATTAAGATGTAACATTTTAGTGACCATTCAGAGGCTACCAAACAACCCCTTACTAAATTAATACTATATGTTTACAAAATGTGGCTTCCGTAGATAATCTAATTCAAATGCAAGTGAAAAAAAAAAGAGCGAATCTATATTCTATACGGCATATGCATAGTCGGAACATGCACCAAACGATGGAAAAAAAAATTACAGTTTTGTTAAACAAAGCACGAAACTTTAACCTCCGGACCACCATTAACCTCCGCTTCTATTTATACATTTCAACTGATCTTACATTGGCACATAGGAAGCTCATCCAACATTTAGGCTTTGCTGTGTGTATAGGGTACAAAGGCCAAAAATAAATTCTAAAGTATTTTATTCATGTAGGTTCTTGGAATGGATCGATTACAAGATTGATCAGGTTAACCAAGGTGCGGAATTCCTTGATTAACGTTTATGCAAAAACCGATTATGTAACAATTAAGAATGAACACGAAGAAATACTATAAACACGTCTTCTGTTGATTATAAACGGATTACAATCAACTCAAGACAACACACACATGAACTAGGTGGCAGCAAACTCTCTAAAACGACTAATTGTTTAACCCTAATCCCACATGTTCTATTTATACATAAACATGTTCACTGGGCTTGAGCCTTGGGCTATTAGCGAATATGGATATCTTCGCTACACCCATATTCACTTATGGACATGTTCGCCTACCACTAGTTCGTTAATTACAATAAAGACGATTACACGATATACAAAACGCCTCTCTACTAAGCTTATCTATCTAGTAAGTTGTTGTCACAAAAAAAATGCACTAGCAGACTCCCCTTGACAATAGCTTCTAGATGTCTTCGTCTTTATGCAACTTGATAACTCTAAGTCTTTGGATTGCTTCAACTTCAATGTAGTAACAATTAAATTCATTTTAATCAACTCCCCAAGAGCATTTCATTGTGTATCATGTGTTGTTGCATCTCAAGCTCGAGCTCAAGCTTCAAAAAAAAAAATGAGCCGAGCTCGAGCATTGTAAGGCTAGACTCGGCTCGTTTGCACCCCTAGAAAGAACCACCATAGGTACAAATTCATACCATTAGGAACATTTGTGTAGTTATTTTTAAATGTAGTTTTATATATAAATAACAAGCCCATGAGCCAAACTCAAGCTCGATAAGTGAAGCTTGGGTCTGGCTTTAAGGTTTGAGCTCATTTAAACTTGGCTCGATTCAAGCTTTTAGGGAGTCGATCTTAGGTAGCTCACAACAGCTTGAGCTCATTCGAGTACACATTTTAATTGACAACATCTTCATATTTACAGAAAAATTGAAAGAAATTTTCATCAAACCTGAAACGTGATTCTTGAGGACGAGAGAAAAACATTATAGCCGAGTACTGAACTAAAACCGAAGGTTCAATTTTCTTTTATTCTCTTTTCTTAATCGAAAACTACATTTCGATTTCGGGTGTACCTAGTTCGAACCAAATCAGACCATTTAATAATAAGTAATTAACTCAGCTCTTGTGGCGTCGCAACGTCTGTCAAGTGGTAGTCGGCGGTATGGTTTCCTGCGGGGCACAGAGAAGTCCGGTAAGCCGGTGTTACACCCTCTCCGTGGAGAAACCTGGTGGGTTCCCATCCGGGGCCAGCCTCAAAGCCATGCCTGTGGCTGCCGGTCCTACCTGCCTAGTGAGTGGTATCTTAACAGTTGTTCCAAAAACAAAGTACTAAGATAGACATAAAATCAAAATTAAATCTAAGTTGTTAATTATTTTTAATCTAATTATTCCCACTGAAGGAATATAATTACACTACCCAAACTGTTTTGAAAATTTTGTAAGTCTCCCCCACTTAATAAACTACAGCTCTACAAGTCACTTAATTATATACAGACTAAACTACACTTTTTTATATGGGGTTGCTAAACGTATCCCTTATCCCAATTTTTTGTTGTTGTGCCCGTCTCTTTATGTTCTAGTCGTATACACTCTAATCCTTTTGCTTCATTTTTTGTATTTTTTTCTATTTTGTTTTTTTTTGACCAAACGAACGAAGCATCATATTATTCACCCAAAAGTTTACATCCGACAAGAAACATAATCGAAAACTTATAAACAGAACACAAACGCCCCAAGCCCATTAAGTGAGTTACTACCTGGGACCATTGAACCCGAACTAAACTTAAGAAACTACATTAAACTAACCATAATCTAAAGCCTAAACCTCAAACCATTTATCTATGTCAATGTCCGATACTTTCGCCCTCTTTATCATCCACCAATATGATTCCGTTTTGATCTCATTAACCAATTTTTGCGTTCCAATATCCACATTGTTGAATGTCTTTTCGTTTCGAGATAACCATAGCTTCCAGATCACCAAAAGAACTATCGCATAAATGGCCTCCATCTTTTTTGTATCACAATTGAGGGATCTGCATTTCTTTAAAATGTGCAGCAAAGAGTCGAATTCACTGCCAATATCCATTCTGACCCAGTCGTTTACACATCTCCAAGCCGCCCTAGCCATAAACATTCAACAAAAATATGGTCAACCGTCTCCATTTCAGCACCGCACCTCTTGCATAAGCCATCTGAAACCTGTACTCCTCGGAATGCCAGCGCTTCAGCCGTAGGAATCTTGTTGTCGACCGCCCGCCAAACAAAACAGTTGATCTTTGATGTCGCAATTTTACTCCACCAAAACTTTACATCTTGATTTGGCGCTAAAAGTTCACCCCAAAGCGACTTTCGGACAGCCTTGACTGAGAATTTTACCGCTTCATCCCCTGACCACCAAGCCTATTCATCATCAGACGCTTTCAAATTGACTGAGCTGAGCCGATTTCTAAAGTCTTCGAGCTGTGATTTTTCCTCCACTGATGCCGGTAGTTTCTTCCAACCCGGATTCCATATGCTATTATCATTATGACCAGAACTGATGTTGGAGTGATTGTTATTATCATTAGTAGGACTATTATTATTATTATTAACACTAACAGCATTGTAAACAGATCTAATATTACTATTATTATTAATACAATCATCATCATCATTATTATTATTATTATTATTATTAGGATCAACAGAATTCTCCCAGCACTTTGCCACCGAAATGCGTCTTCTTTTGCACAGTTCGAACAGTAAAGGATAGTCATCTTTCAGCGCACCAGAACCACACCAAATTTCATCCCAAAACCCGACTGACCTCCCGTTTCCAACCTTGCATCTAAACTTCACAGGGAGATCAATGCCTCTCTTCATAAAGCTTTTGTTCAGATTTGCAATTGAGACCCACGTACCCGGAATTGACTTCTTGACAGGTACAAAGTTGTACCTATTGCTCCCGCCATGAATTGCTTTTATAACATTGCACCAAAGTTGGTTTGGCGAGCTCTTGTAACGCCACCACCACTTCGCAAGGAGACCCAAGTTTAGTTCCTCGATACTAGCAACTCCAAGTCCCCCTCCCCGTTTCGGTTTAAGTATCTTCTCCCAAGCAACCCATCTAATTTTGTATGAATTTGAGTTTCGCCCCAAAGGAAGTTTCTCCTAATGCCTTCCAGCACCTTAACAACACCACATGGAGCCTTGAACAATGATAAGTAGTAGTTAGGAAGAGAGCCCAAGACGGCTTTGACCAACACTAACCTACCAGCAAAGGACAAAGCACGGGCCTTCCAGGAAGCTAATTTTGCATTAAACTTGTCTATCACAATTTTCCAACTCTTAATCCTTTTCATGTTATCCCCAACTGGGAGACCGAGATATATGAACGGCAAGGCGTCCTTTTTACAGTTTAGTAGCCTGGCCATTGATGTTACATCCTCCTCCCCAACATTAACACCATATAAACAGCTTTTGTGTATATTTACCTTCAAACCGAAGCAATGGAGAAACCTCGTAAGATCCGATTGAGATTGGAGATATTGTTTTCTGACCATGACCCGAGAAAAAGCGCATCATCAGCGTAAAAAAGGTGGGATAGATTTGGACCATCATTTGGTAATTTGATACCAGAAAAAACCCCCCAAAACCGCATTTGCCATTATAACATGTAAGGCTTCCATAACGATCGCAAATAAAAAAGGTGATAGGGGATCACCTTGTCGAAGCCCTCTTTTAAGCTGAAACTCTCCCGACGGTGAACCATTAAGAAGCACGACCGCTTTCCCGGTGAACAACAGGCCCATCACCCAATTCTTCCACCGTGTAGGGAACCCCATGTGATGCATTGTGTTGACTAAAAACTTCCAAGAAACACAGTCGTAGGCTTTTTCGAAATCGGCTTTGAATAGGAGCAATTCAGTTTTAGATTTCTTAGCCCAAGATATGACTTTGTTAACCACCAAAGGCCCGTCAAAGATATTTCTCCCTTAATGAAAGCTGTTTGTTCGGGTGAAATAACACTCCCGAGTACCTTTTTCAAGCGCGCCACCAAAACTTTTGAGATAATCTTACCAATGGCACCGATTAGGGAGATTGGTCTAAAATCCGACCATGTCATCGGGTCTTGGCACTTCGGGATTAATGCCACATAGGAGGAATTACATGACTCATGAAGCGACCCGTGTGTATAAAATTCGTTCATGATGTCACCCACATAACCTTCAATGAGATTCCAGTAATTCTTTATGAAACCAAATGAGAAGCCGTCAGGTCCAGGAGACTTTTCGCTTCCGCAATCCCACACCGCGTCCTTGATTTCTTTTTTGGAAAATGGCTCGATAAGGCTACTAGCATCGGAGTCAGACAATGTTTTGAAACCAACACCTGACATTTTGGGTCTATCTTCCAATGGTTCATCAAATTTCTTTTTAAACGCTTCCACCATCTTTGTTTCAATGATCTTCATATCCGAAACCCAGCTTCCATCGATAATTAAACCATTAACTTTATTCCTCACTTTTCTACCATTGATCACCCCATGAAAGAATCCCGAGTTCTCATCGCCATTTACCATCCATTGAAGCTTTGCCTTTGGTTTAAATCCTTTAGCTTGTCCCATTCCCATTGCTTTATAGAGATTTTCGATTTCTTCCACTCCTCTCTTTCTGTTTCGGTAAGCATTCTAATTTCCACAGCCTCGTCTAACTTTTTAAGGGACACTTTTGCAGCTTTCACATTTGCAGACTCCGCCTCAAAAAATTCAGATTTCCACCCTTTGATACTTCTTCTTGTTGCTTTCAGTTTCTGAAGTAAAATTATGTCACTTCTACTAGCTTCAATCTCGCAGTTCAGCCCTTTATTAACCGCTTCATTCAGTCCGCTTCTCCCAATCCAAGAATTAAAGAATCTAAAAGGACAAGGGCCGTGGTAGATTCTACACAAGATAAAACTAAAGGCGAGTGATCCGACACATCTCTATCTAATGCAACCAATTTCGCGTTTGGCCAATTATTCATGAATTCCACATTTACCAGCATCCTATCGAGTTTACTTAGTTTCCGCCCATCCGAAGACATGTACGTGAACCTCCTACCCCCCATATTATATTCTAAAAGCCCGGCGTCCGCAATAAATTTGTTGAAAACAAGTGCATTTGCTGCCACAAAAATCGAATTCAACCTTTCTTCTTCACTTCGAACTTCGTTAAAGTCCCATAGTATAATCCAATTACCCCTGTACTCTTCCTTTATACTTTTAATTTCAGCCCATAGTGTTCTCCTTTGAGTCGGATCATTCGGCGCATAGACATTCATAACATATAATTGCACCTCAAGACCTCTAATGCTACCACCAACAAGTAAATAGTTTTGAGAAGACTTTATTACCTGGCCTAAGAATATTGACGGATTCCAAATAGAGATAAGACCACCAGACCTGCCATTAGCATTTACCACAGCCGCTTGATGATTCGAACCGTCCCAATATTTTGTTCACCAAAACTTTCCGAGATGGACGCCATCTGTGTTTCTTGTATTCCAACAAAGGATAAATTAAAAGATTTGATAATAGCTCTAACTTTTACCGGTTTATCCCCACCCCCAGCACCTTTAATGTTGTACGAAAGAAAATTCATTTTGACTCCTTCAGCGCCAATTCGTCTTCCACCGAATCGCCAACCAACGACTCAAAGCCCTGTAGGTTCAAACCAGACGTGAGTCCCACCCCCAAAGTTGCTTCGATTTCAACGGCTTTCATAAGGGCTCTATCAACTTCATCGATTATAGCAAGGTCCTGCTCTTGACCCCCACTTCTTCAATATTATCTTCCACCCACTCGGATTCAAAACCATCATCAAGTCCCCCTCCTTCCTTTGAGTTGTAAATTCTGCCTTCTGGCTCAAAAAAATTCGGACTCTCGCCATTTTTTTCCTCCTCCTTCTCTTCTTTTTTTCACCTCTTGAACTAGGTGAAACATCTTCACCATCAATATTTTTCTTGTTCAATTCACAGATCTTGTTCCTGTTACGAATTCTTGGTTTAAACATTTGACACCTGGTCCAAGTCCTCTCTTTCTTTTAGTATTGTTTCCACCGTTGTTTGTATTTTCGGGCCCCAATTTTGTCGACCCAAGGTTAAATTGGTTGGCCCAAAATGACTTAAGTTTTCTACCTTATCCACTTGTGGCCCCACTTCTTCACCCATAACTTCTTCACCCATAATGTCATCTTTTGGAATTGACTTTTCCTGGGCCCAGCAAAAGAATTCACCTCCACATTCCATGCACAGGGACGCATGGTGTTTCAATTAATGTTGTATCATTATTCACTAGGGGTTGTTGGGTTTCCAATGGATTGACTGTTTGGTTTCCAATTTCATCGACGGCTACCTCTGTGCTCATCGGAATTTCATTGACTACAACCTCCGTGTCCACCGGATTTTCGTTGACCGGAACATCAACAACATGGTTAGAGTTGTTTTTTGACGACGGAATCACATCATGACCCACCACCTTAACCTCAGAACCCACAAATTCTGGAACCCATCTACCGGATCCTTCGGCGACCCAGCAGACAAAAACTTCGTTTCTCCATTTGATTCGAACCTCCTCTTCAATGCGTCTCCCACCTTTAACAGAAACACCAATGTATGCTCCAGACAAGTCCGTGTCCGCCATTCCATTTTCGACATGTCTAACAATTTTACCATATCTAGTCGCAATCTTTTCCATGTTTTCATCGTACCTAAGGATCAGCGGCAAACCCGTAATTTTCAGCCAAGTTAGTCTTTCATATTCGATTATTTGGCCTTGCCATTCACAGGCAGATGCTAACCATTCACCCCAAAATCTTGAAGACCGATGAACTCCGTCGCCTTCTCCGGAGAGGAAAAGGATAACAGAACGTTTAAACCTCCCAAATATCGGACCTCCATTCTCAGGCCTTTAACTTCATTGAGACCCTCGATTAGATTACAAAGTCGGAAATAATTTTTTGCCACCCCCACCACAGACTTTCCGATCCATGATTCTGGAACTTCAGCCGCTTTATCATCAAACGTTATCCACTGCTCTTCGCGTTTGTAACCGTCAACTTTTTCACCGGACAACGACGGCCAGAACGAATTATAGGATTCCACTTTGGAGGGAATCTCACCTGTTTTTCGACATGTATCTTATGATTCAGGCCAGTCCCACTCGAAGTCGCACTTCTACTCTTACTATCTTCTTTGCTAAACCTTGCCACCCTAGCAAACACCTTCCTCCCATACAAGTTCATAGAGTTAAGAGCTTTTACCATTTTGTCAGAATTTTTTACCTTTTTGAATCTTACAAAAGCAAAGATCTTCCAGAATTTGTCCTTTTTTCTTGCAATGTAAGCATCCGACAACTGCCCATATCGACTGCCCTCCCCCCGTAGTTCTTCCGACGATAACCCATCTGGTAGATTTGACAAAAAGAAGTGTAGATTAGTCCATTGTTGATTAAAATATGACACGGAAGAAAGGTTTGATTTCGGATGTTTATGTTGGTAATGAGTTGGTTATAGAGTATTTTAAAACATGGATTAGGTAATGAAGTGTAGATTAGTCCATTGTTGAATGTTGATGAAACTTGACACCTAAACCTATTTAGTAATCAATCCGTTAACACCATTTGCACCATAATTGTTTGACCCGTTTGTGAAACCTTAGACTTCATTTGTTGAAACCTTGGTGTGATCTTTTTTAATCAATTGATTGCAACTTAATTTGTTTATCATTATTTCTATTATTTTTCAATTCTAAGTTTTAATAATCAAAAACCCTTTTCAATCAAACTTCTTAAATGAACAAAAAGCAATCTTCATAAGTAATTTAGCATCTTCATAAACAATATTTTCTAATCAACTAGACAATATCCACCAACTACAAACTCTTCGTGGATCGACACCCTATTACCACTAACTATATAGTTAAAGGTGATAAGGTAAACATATAAATATTATTTTTGACCGGACTGCGACAACCGATCAATGGTGTAAGTGGAGAGCAGTCCGGGTTTGAGGTGGGAAGGTTTACCTTCTTGGAGGGTTCCTGCCCGGGTTTGGTCTCAGGTTCGATTCCCACGTTCCACCGAAAAAATAACCGTTGGGTTTGAAAGGAGAAACCCGTGTGGTTCCTATGGGATTCGATCCTGGGCAGTGGTCGCTTTGCAACACGGGATTTTACCGCATGAAGCACTACTCTCCCAAAAAAAAAGAGGAGAGCAGCCGCTGGGGTATTGTGCGACAAGAGATTCCCAATAAATTAAAAAGGAAATTTTATAGAGTTGCAGTTCGACCTGCTATGTTATACGGGACAGACTGTTGGGCCATCAGAAAGACACGGGCACGAAAAATGGAAGTAGCAGAGATGAGGATGTTGAGGTGGATGTGTGGTCACACTAGGTTAGACCGGATTAGAAATGAGGTGTTTAGGAAAAGGTTAGAAGTGGCTTAACTTATCGGATAAGATAAAGGAGGGGAGATTAAGATGGTTTGGGCATGTGAAGCGGAGACAAATGACAGCTCCAGTTAGAACAGTGGAACACCTCACTGTAGAGGGGAGGAGGAGGAGAGGCAGACCCAAAATTGACTTGGGACTAACGGATTAGGCAAGATTTGTTATAACTGCACCTCTCTGAGGATACGGTCCAAGATAGGAATTCGTGGTGGCTTAGGATTAAAGTTAAAGATTTTTAGGGGAAGACTGCTTTTGGGTGTTTGCGCTTTGTCTTTTAGGGATAGTCCCTGTGTGCAGATGGTAATTTTTTTTTCTTGTAGTTAGGTATGTAACTTACTCTTCTATGTTATTCATTCGCTTCCTCTTAGTGCTTGGTGTTTTGTCTATTTATTTGATATATATAGTGTGTGTTTGTTATCGAGCTGGGGGTCTCTTCTGGAAGCAGTCTCTTTATCTTTAACGATGGGGGTAAGGTTTGTTTACATCTCACCCTTCCCAGACCCTACTAATAGCGCTGCTAGTTGTGGGATTTCTCCTAAGTACGGTTGTTGTTGTTGTACTATTATATGAAAATAATAAGTATACTTGAAATGGTTACCAACGAGATTGTTATATCTTAAGATGGTCATAAAACTTATTATTTAATCAACGTTGTTGTTTATGTTATTTAGTCTACACAGTTATAAACAGTATGTTTAGGTTATCATCATCATTTTTTAACCGTGTAGTTTATAATAATAGTATGGTTGATAAAACTTTGTTTCAAATAATAATTATTTGTATCTAAACATTCAAATGATTATTACTTTGTATCTTTTTTTTTTAAACGGCCAACGTACCACCCATAACGAAGC